>JACRUU010000012.1:385909-388409 GCA_030449085.1 Kryptopterus vitreolus
TGTGTGTGTGAGTGTGCGAGTGTGTGTGTGTGAGGCAAATTGACGTGCCTCGCTGATTCATTTAGACCATTTAACGAAACATAACTAAAATCCATTGAACATATAACGTTTCCCACGGACGGTTATTACTGGCGCAGCGCCCCCGTGAACACGTGAACACTCTGTGTAGTTATGTCATTAATATATAACAGGGGTGGGCAAACTACGGCCCGGGGGCCACATCCGGCCCCTTGGTCCTTTTAATCCGGCCCGCTGAACTGCTTCGGCTTCTTTGCCGTACGAGAAGAATGTATAACCGCACAGCAACGCTGACGTTGTTGGAGTATGCTCAGTGTTAAAAATGAAGGAAAAATACAGCCATTTTTTTTTGTTGTTTCTTTTCCTTAAATAGAATATCCGTTATTCTTTTGGTAGCCTCATGAACATCATGATATTTAACACTCTTTACAAGAGGAAAAAATTCATATTGAACATACCGTAAATTCTGGACTATAAAGCGCACCTGCTGGATATAAGCCGCTATTTGCTCTATTAAAAAAAAAACCCAAAAAAATTCATAAATAAGCCGCACCTGCATACAAGCCGCATCCGCATCCGCTTTTGAATTGTAAATGTACATGTATGTACCTAAATAGATCCTTTCCTAACCTGTATTTTAACACGGTGTAACGGTGGACGCTGCACAGAGACGCGGAGATCCGGAATTCATACAAAACAGGATTTATTAGAATAAAGAAACTCAGGAGACGCCGCTCATACGGAACGGACAGACAGGCTAGGGAGCCTTGCGATCTGCGCGCCGTGGTACCGGGAGTACCGGAGAGCAGGAGTCCGGGAATCGGGAACAGACAAAGGTTAGGCATAAACATATATCGAGCGTCCGTGTCCGCGACACTAGGTATGTGCTACGAGCCCGGACGGGGATTGTAGGGTGAACCGGGCTTATATCGGGAGAGGGAAAATCAAGAACAACTTTGGCTGATGTCGTGTTGTGTGCGTGTGGTGTGTGTGTGTGTGTGTGTGTGTGTGTGTGTGTGTGTGTGTGTGGGGGATGTGTGGGGAAAAGAGCAGGGAGAGAGAGAGAGCACCGAGCAGCTGATTGCAAACTTTACTGATTAAAACGGGACAGAACCAAGAACCAAGAAAATAAGAAAATAAGCGCTATTTACAGTATTTATCTTCATTTCTCCTGTGTGTGAAATCACGTCACCTTAACCTTGTAAAGATAGAGTTTGTCCTCCTTCTATCCGCTTCTACCCACTTATATCTGCTAAAGAGGAACTAGCGCATTCTTCTTCTTTGCATTTATTTTGTGTTAGTTTTGATTCTAATTCCGGTTAGAGCCCCTAGCGGTCGGGAAAAAATCTGCAGAATAGCCGCACCTTATTATTAGCCGCATGGTTCAAAACCTAGGAAAAAAGTAGCGGCTTATAGTCCAGAATTTACGGTAAGTTACGTTCAACGTCATTGTTGGTTCGTCCCACGAACACACCTCAGGTTTCTCAGGTGTGGCCCTTTGGAAAATATAATTGCCCACCCCTGATATATACGGATATACGGTGTGTTCAAAAAGTCCCTCCGCAGTGGCGTGTAGAGCAGGAAGTGCGGCAGGTCTTTTTTTAACGGATTAAGATTTCACACACACACACACCCACTCATCACTATACAGCACGTCACTATACACCGTGCACGATTGAATAAATCAATACACGAGTGACAACAATAATTCATTCATTCATTCATTCATTTCATGAATTAAACAAGGCCAACGGTCAGTGCGGAGGGACTTTTTGAACGCTGTGTATTTGCGCTTTGGTGTGATATGGCGATTAAATGCACTAAGTGGGTTTCAATTTCAACGATGCACTTGTAAGCAATTTCAGCGATACACAATGCACATTTTTCTAAAGACAACAACAAACGACTTGTTTATTTTAAAATAAATAGTGTTTTTTTTTTTCTTTTTTCTTATTTAGTATTGCTCTGTAATAATTATAAAAGTTTACCATAGGAGTGTGTAAGCACGTTTGCACGCGAGTGTGTGTGTGTGTGTGAGAGAGATTATTTCCCTGCACCTGCTTCAGTGTGTTGTGTGTGTGTGTGTGTTGTGTTGTGGTTGTGTATTCTCTAGGTGAAGACTTTGCGGTGGTTCAGCAGGAGATCATTATGATGAAAGATTGTAAACACTCGAACATCGTGGCGTACTTTGGCAGTTATCTCCGGTAATACAAACACACGCGCACACACACACACACACACACACACACACACACACACACACACACACATACACACACACGAAACAACGATGGCTCACACCATTGTATAGATATACACTTATTAATTATTTCACACACAATATACACACACACACACACAGTATACACACACACACCTACCCACTCACTTTCTCTCTCTCTCTCTCACACACACACACACACACACACACACACACACACACCTACCCAAACACAATCACACACAATCACCACCCAATCAC
>JACRUU010000012.1:390909-405909 GCA_030449085.1 Kryptopterus vitreolus
CATTCTCAATATGATCTCAGCACGTCATTCAATACATTCTCATATAGCTGTTCTCAAGACTCACATCATCATTCTAAATGTATCTCAATACATTCTCAATATGAATCACCGTTCTCAATACATCTCACATCGTTCTCAATACATTCTCAATATGATCTCAGCAGTTCTCAAGACATTCTCAATGATCTCAGCAAACATCTCAATATCATCTCAAATTACATTCTCAATTCATTCTCAGCATGCATTCTCAATATCATCAGATCTCAGCACGTTGATCTCATTCCTCAATACATTCTCATTCTCAATGATGTTCTCAATACATTCTCATATCTCAGCATGTTCTCATCCATTCTCAATATGATCTCAGCAACGTTCTCAATAAATACATTCTCAATAGATTCTCAGCATGTTCTCTATAGATTCTCAATATCAGCACGATCTCAGCACGTTCTCAATACATTCTCAGCATGTTCTCAATACATTCTCATATCATGATCTCATCATGTTCTCAATACATTCTCAATATGATCTCAGCACGTTCTCAATACATTCTCAATATGTTCTCAGCATGTTCTCAATACATTCTCAATATGATCTCAACATGTTCTCAATACATTCTCAATATGATCTCAGCATGTTCTCAATACATTCTCAATATGATCTCAGCATGTTCTCAATACATTCTCAATATGATCTCAGCATGTTCTCAATACATTCTCAATATGATCTCATATGTTCTCAATACATCTCAATTGGTTTCTCACATACATTCTCAATACATTCTCAATACATTCTCAGCATGTTCTCAATACATTCTCAATCTCAGCATGTTCTCAATACATTCTCAATATGATCTCAGCATCAGCACGTTCTCAATACATTCTCAATATGATCTCAGCACGTCTCAATACATTCTCAATATGAGCTCAGCACGTCTCAATACATTCTCAATATGAGCTCAGCACGTCATCAATACATTCTCATATAGCTCAGCACGTCATCAATACATTCTCAGCACGTTCTCAATACATTCTCATTCTCAGCACGTTCTCAATACATTCTCAGCATGTTCTCAATACATTCTCAATATGATCTCAGCATGTTCTCAATACATTCTCAATATGATCTCAACATCTCAGTTCTCAATACATTCTCAATATGATCTCACGTTCTCAATACATTCTCAATATGATCTCAGCACGTTCTCAATACATTCTCAGCACGTTCTCAATACATTCTCAATATGATCTCAGCAGTTCTCAATACATTCTCAGCATGTTCTCAATACATTCTCAATATGATCTCATCATGTTCTCAATACATTCTCAATATGATCTCATATGTTCTCAATACATCTCAGATCTCATTCTCATGTTCTCAATACATTCTCAATATGATCTCAGCATTCTCAATATGTCATGTTCCTCACTACATTCTCAATACTTCTTCTCAATATCAGCACTTCTCAGTCTCATGTCTGTTCTCAATAAACATTCTCAATAGATCAGCACGTTCATCAATCACTCTCAGCACGTTCTTCTTCTCAATATGATCTCATGCACGTCATATGTGTGTATGTGCATTGTCAATATTGTTGATAACTTCTCATAATATTACTCAGCAGTCCTCAATACTTCTAATATATATACTATATATATTATGTGTGTGTATGTATGTGTTATGTATATATATATATATATATATATATATATATATATATATATCATAATATAATGATTTCAAATGTATTTTTAAATGTAATTTATGAGATTAAAGCTCAGTGTTGTCGCTCCGTAGCGGATTTCGGTGTCTCGGCACAAATCTCAGCCACTCTGGCCAAGAGGAAGTCCTTCATCGGAACACCATATTGGTAAACATTCTGCTCTGCTCTTTTGGCGTTCTAAAAGGAGGCGTGGCCTGTCTGCTTTCTGGAGGTGTGGCCTGTGTATAAGTTAGTCTTAATGAAGGAGGTGTGGTCTTTGGAAAACGGGGTGTGGCCTCTGTTATAGCTTAAATGAAAGAGGTGTGGCCTGTGAAATAGTATTAATAAAGGAGGTGTGGCCTCTATGTAATGGTATTTATGAAGGAGGTGTGGCCTGTGTGCATGTTGGTCCTATTAAAGGAGGCGTGGCCTCTGTCTTAGTCTTAACGAAGGCATCGTGTGTAATTGTTTTAATGAAGGAGGTGTGGCTTCTGATATCATTAGTAAAGAAGCTGTGGTAGCTTGTGTGAAGGAGGTGTGGCCTCTGTAGTAGTCTTAACACAAGAGGCGTGAAGCAGGCCACGAAGCAGGTCAATGAAGCATGTTGTATTAGAATAGGAAATAACAAATATCATCATGGTTTTCAATTAAAGCTTGATTTACCTCAAAACAATGAATGTGTGTGTGTGTGTGTGTGTGTGTGTGTGTGTGTGTGTGTGTGTAAAGGATGGCTCCGGAGGTGGCTGCAGTAGAGCGTAAAGGAGGTTATAATCAGCTGTGTGATATCTGGGCCGTGGGCATCACTGCAATAGAGCTGGCCGAGCTGCAACCTCCCATGTTCGACCTGCACCCAATGAGGTGTGTGTCTGTGTGTGTGTGTGTGTGTGTGTGTGTGTAAACATTTGTACAAGTGTGTTGATTTTATTTGTCCTCTCCCTCTCTATCAGAGCTCTTTTCCTCATGACCAAGAGCAACTTCCAACCTCCTAAACTTAAAGATAAGATCAAATGGTGAGTTGTGAGTGTGTGTGTGTGTGTGTGTGTGGTGTGTGTGCATGCTAGTGAGTTACTTAGTGTGTAATGTTTGAGCGAGCATGTGTGTGTGTGTGTGTGTGTGTGTGTGTGTGTGTGTGTGTGTGTGTGTGTGCATGCTAGTGAGTGACTTAGTGTGTGAATGTTTGAGCGAGCGTCTGTGTGTGTGTGTGTGTGTGTGTGTGTGTGTGTGTGTGTGTGTGTGTGTGTGTGTGTGTGTGTGTGTGCGCACGCGTGAGTGAACTTGTGTGATGTGTGTGAGCGAGCGACTGTGTGTGTGTGTGTGTGTGTTGTGTGTGTGTGTGTGTGTGTGTGTGTGTGTGTGTGTGTGTGTGTGTGCACGCGAGTGAGTGACTTATTGTGTGACTGTGTGAGGCGAGCGACTGTGTGTGTGTGGTGTGTGTGTGTGTGTGTGTGTGTGTGTGTGTGTGTGTGTGTGAGTGAAAGAGAGAGAGAGTGTATATATGACTGTGTTTTTCTCCTTCTGTTCTCAGGACGAATAATTTCCATCACTTTGTGAAATTGGCGCTGATTAAAAACCCTAAAAAACGTCCGACAGCTGATAAACTGCTGCAGGTGAATCTTCTCAGCATGTTCTCAATACATTCTCAATATGTTCTCATTCTCAATATTCTCAATATATTCTCAGCATGTTCTCAATACATTCTCAATATATTCTCAGCATGTTCTCAATACATTCTCAATACATTCTCAATATGATCTCATCATGTTCTCAATACATTCTCAATATGATCTCATCATGTTCTCAATACATTCTCAATATGATCTCAGCATGTTCTCAATACATTCTCAATATGATCTCATCATGTTCTCAATACATTCTCAATATGATCTCATCATGTTCTCAATACATTCTCAATACATTCTCAATATGATCTCATCATGTTCTCAATACATTCTCAATATGATCTCATCATGTTCTCAATACATTCTCAATATGATCTCAGCATGTTCTCAATACATTCTCAATACATTCTCAATACATTCTCAATATGATCTCATCATGTTCTCAATACATTCTCATGATACATTTCTCAACATTCTCATACATTCTCAATAATCATCATGTTCTCAATACATTCTCAATATGATCTCAGCATGTCTCAATACATTCTCAATAATACATTCTCAATATGATTCTCATGTTCTCAATCATCAATACATTCTCAATATGATCTCAGCATGTTCTCAATATGTTCTCAATACATTCTCAATATGATCTCAGCACATTCTCGATATGATCTCAGCACGTTCTCAAATATTCTCATTCTCAATATCAATAGATTTCAGCACATTTCAATAGATTCTTAGTAATCAGCACATTCTCAATATGATCTCAGCATGTTCTCAATACATTCTCAATATGATCTCAGCATGTTCTCAATACATTCTCAATATGATCTCAGCATGTTCTCAATACATTCTCAATATGATCTCATCATGTTCTCAATACATTCTCAATATGATCTCAGCATGTTCTCAATACATTCTCAATATGATCTCAGCACGTTCTCATAGACATTCTCAATATGATCTCAGCACGTTCTCATCATCAATTTCTCAATACATTCTCAATATGATCTCAGCATGTTCTCAATACATTCTCAATACATTCTCAATACATTCTCAATATGATCTCAGCATGTTCTCAATACATTCTCAATATGATCTCAGCATGTTCTCAATACATTCTCAATATGATCTCAGCATGTTCTCAATACATTCTCAATATGATCTCAGCATGTTCTCAATACATTCTCAATACATTCTCAATATGATCTCAACACGTTCTCAATACATTCTCAATATGATCTCAGCATGTTCTCAATACATTCTCAATACATTCTCAATACATTCTCAATATGATCTCAGCACGCATTCTCAATACATTCTCATGATTCTCAATACATTCTCAATATGATCTTCATATGTTCTCAATACATTCTCAATATGATCTCAGCATGTTCTCAATACATTCTCAATACATTCTCAATACATTCTCAATATGATCTCAGCATGTTCTCAATACATTCTCAATATGATCTCAGCACGTTCTCAATACATTCTCAATATGATCTCAGCACGTTCTCAATACATTCTCAATACATTCTCAATACATTCTGCTGATATAATCACAGCGTCTCTGCTGAATTCACTGAAGTCAGGCGAGGATTTGGCGTCTCTGACATCACACTCGCTCACTTCCTGTCTCTGTCCAGCACCCGTTCGTATCGCAGCCGCTGAGCCGCACCCTCGCCATCGAGCTTCTGGACAAAGTCAGCAACCCCGACCACGCCGACATCGAGGACAGCCACGACGCCGAGGACGAGGACGCCGACCCCGAGGTGAGGTCGCGACCTACAAACGTTCTCTCTCTTCTCCTGTAGTTTTGTCCGTGGGCAAAAATATTCGGACACCCGAGCGTAAGATCACATGCTCCTTTATGAACATCTCAGTCGGAGAAGCACGTATGGACGGGTGTCCCAATACTTTTGGTCGTGTCTTTAATGTATGAGCAAACTATTAACTATTCCTGGGATTTTTTGTGTGTGTGCTTATATTCTAAATGTGTGTGTGTGTGTGTGTGTGTGTGTGTGTGTGTGTGTGTGTGTGTGTGTGTGTGTGTGCAGTCTCCGGTGCACGTTCCTCAGCGGATCACATCAGCAAGCCGGAGTTCAAGGGATAAAAAGACTTTGTCCGAGATTAACTGTAAGTGTGTTTGGGATTGTGCAAGAGTGTGTATTAGATTAGTGTTAGTGTTTATGCATGTAAGTGGGTGAAGCATCATATTTGGAATTCTGGCTCGGAATTCTGACTGACTGAAAATGTTGTTTTTATTTTATTTATTTATTTATTTTTGGACTGGGAAATGTTGTTAGGCTTTTTGTTTGTTTGTTTATTTGTTGTTTGTTGTTTTTTTAAGGAACACTGACATGTTAAGAATTCCGAATGAGAATAATTTAGTTTTCCGAATGCTGACTGACTGAAAATGTCAAAATTTTTTATTTATTTATTTATTTTTGACTGGGGAATTTTGTTAGGCTTTTTGTTTGTTTGTTTGTTTGTTTTTTGTTGTTTTTGTTTTATTAAGGAACACTGACATGTTAAGAATTCCAAATGAGAATAATTTAGTTTTCCGAATGCTGACTGACTGAAAATGCCGATTTATTTATTTATTTATTTATTTATTTATTATTATTATTTTTTTTGACTGGGAATTTTGTTAGGCTTTTTTTTTGTTTTTGCTTTTTTGTTTTGTTTGTTTGTTTGTTGTTTTTGTTTTATTAAGGAACACTGACATGTTAAGAATTCCAAATGAGAATAATTTAGTTTTCCGAATGCTGACTGACTGAAAATGCCAGATTTTTTTTTTTTATTTCATTAAATTTTTTTGGACTGGGAATTTTGTTAGGCTTTTTGTTTGTTTATTTGTTTGTTTTGTGTTTGTTGTTTTTTTTTGCTTTCTTTTTTTTTATGGAATACTGACATGTTAAGAATTCCGAATGAGAATCATTTATTTTTCGGGAATGCAGACTGGGAATTTTTGGTAAGAACCAAAAATTGACCCGGATTTATTTATTTATTTATTTATTTATTTATTTGCATGTCGATTGGGATTTCATTGTTAGGAATGGGACTGGGAACTGGGAATTTGGAATTTTTGGGAATTTTTTTTTAATGTTTGTAAATTTTGTGGAGACCAAAACACAGATTTGTTTGTTTGTTTATTTGTTTAATTACCCCCTCCCCAGTCATGTGACTTAAATTTCTTAAATGCATATTGGTGCATGGCGTGTGTGTGTGTGTGTGTGTGTGTGTGTGTGTGTGTGTGTGTGTGTGTGTGTGTGTGTGTGTGTGTGTGTGTGTGTGTGTGTGACTGACCACTTTCTTTTCCCGGTGTCCTACAGTTGATCAAGTGAAGTTTGATCCTCCGCTGTGGAAAGAGACGGAGCTACATGAACCAGTATGTAACCCTTTGAGTGTGTGTGTGTGTGTAAACATGTAGTGTGTGTGTGTGTGTGTGTGTGGGTGTGTGTGAGTATAAACCTCTGAGAAAGTGTGTATCCTGTTTTAGGACCTGCAGTTGGAGCCACAGAGTTTACTGGGTGATCATAAGTAAGAGCACTCTTGTGTGTTTATTTCGTGTGTGTGTGTGTGTGTGTGTGTGTGTGTGTGTGTGTGTACATTGGATCGCCTCCTCTTACTCTAATGCTGTTATTCTGTCTCTCCGTTCGTCCTCCCTCTCTTTCAGGAGTCTGTTAAAATCAGTAGCCGAGGAACTCAATCAGAGGTAAGAGAAACCCCGCCCACGACACCTGATTGGCCAGTGCTAGCTAACTCCTCCCACCCCATTAGCCAAGTAGACTAACTCCCTTTGCTTAGCGCTGCTCAGCTGTCCTCGTGTGTGTGATGTGTGTGTGTGTGTGTGTGTGTGTGTGTGTGTGTGTGTGTGTGTGTGAGAGAAAGCTTGTTCATTGGCCCTTTTTTTCCCCCCTGTGGCTGCCACACCCTCTTAGTCTCCACCCTCTTCATTTCTCTCAGGGGTCATGTGACACATTTAGAGGAGGATGATGAGGATGGTGATGATGAAGCTGGACAGTAAGTGTCTGAGAGTAAGAGTGTTGATGTTGTGAGCTCGCTCTCTGCCTCTCACACACGTAGGCGCGCACACACACACACACACACACACACACACACACACGCACACGCGTGCATGGTGGTCATCATCACCTCGGGTGGTGTCTCAATCGGCACTCGATCTGAAGCTCACTCTCTCTTGTGTTCGGCTGGGTCCTATTCCGTGTCTAAAGTGTGCATGCGGCTGTGGTGTGTGTGTGTGTGTGTGTGTGTGTGTGTGTGAGAGACAGCATGTCCCAGCCTGTCATCTCTAACTCTTCATGCTTCATGTTTGTGGTGTTGCAAAGACGTTTTGTGCCTCGAGGAGGAAAGATATATATATATATATATATATATATATATATATATATATATATATATATATTTCCAGATCAAATCCCATGATGCTTTGCGACACTAGTGACTAACCCTTGGCAGTGAGAAAGAAGTAAGCGTATGCATCGCCTCTTGACCCCATTAAAGTTGCAAAAATGCCGGAATTTTAACGACTGGAAACTTTCCATGGGTAAACATCCTTGCGCTATTGTATTCACGATTAATAAATAAATAAATAAATGTCATTAAAAACAAGTTTCCGCATAAATTCCCTATATATTCTGATATATTCCCATAAATTCCCAAGATATCGTTATTTAATATATTCCCAAAAATTCCGCATAACTAAGCTCGGTAGTTAAGGACCCCCCCCCAGAACCCTACTTTTCCTTTATACTGTTTATTGTAAATAGGCCACTTATGCACTTATATATGTGGTGTGTGTGTGTGTGTGTGTGTGTGTGTGTGTTGTGTGTGTGTATTCTCAATATTTTCAATTCAAATTTAATTCCCATAAATCACTGGTAAGTTTCCAACGTGGAATATTTCCAAAATTTCCCCCAATGAGTTCCCCATAAAAAGTTTTCAGGTAACTTTGCAGCCCTCGCACCACCACGACGTCGGCTGTGTCTCATTCAGACGCTGAGCTTTAACTCGCCCGAAGATCCCCTGACTCCGCCCCTCCTCATCCGATTGGTCGCTGTGCGCGTCTGTCATGTGACACCTGCATGCCTATCTAACTCATCTTTCCATCTACTCTGTGATCCAGTATGGATGATGTGTGGTATGTGTGTGTTGGGTGAGTTGTGTGTGTGTGTGTGTGTGTGTGTGTGTGTGTGTGTGTGTGTGTGTGTGTGTGTGTGTGTGTGTGTGTGTGTGTGTGTGTGTGTGTGTGTGTGTGTGTGTGTGTGAAATGTAATAACCTAAACTGTCATGTCTGGTTCCTCAGTTCACACTTGAGTTCAACAATGAGGCCTAAAGTTCCTCCCCCATTACCCCCTAAGGTGAGACCACAACACACACCACACACACACACACACACACACACACACACACCTGTCTATCTGTCCATCCATTTATCTGCTGTCTGTCGGTCTGTTTTATCTATCTGTCTGTGTGTCTATTTACCTGTGTTTATCTATCTGCCTGTCTGTCTGTCGTTGTTTATCTCTCTGTTGATCTGTCCATCAACATCTCTGTGTATCAGTTCTTTCTTTATCTGTCTCTCTTTTTTTCTATTTATCTGTCTCTGTCTTTTTTGTCTATCTATTTGTCTGTCTGTCTACCTACCTCTATTGTCTGTTGTCTACCTGTCTACCCTACCTACCTACCTGGCTACCTGCCTACTACTGTCTCTACCTACCTACCTACCTACCTGTCTACCTAGCTACCTACCTACATACCTGTCTACCTACTACATACCTGTCTACCTGTCTACCTACATACCTGTCTACCTACATACCTGTCTACCTACCTACCTGCCTACATACCTACCTACCTACCTGTCTACCTGTCTACCTACATACCTGTCTACCTACCTACCTGCCTACATACCTATCTGTCTACCTACCTACCTGTCTACCTACAGCTACCTGTCTACCTACCTACCTACCTACACTATCTGTCTACCTACCTGTCTACTTTCTACCTACCTACCTGTCCTACCTACCTACCTGTCTACCTACCTGCCTACCTACCTACTACCTGTTCCTACCTACCATACCTGTACTGTCTACCTGCCTACCTCTACCTACATACCTGTCTACCTACCTACCTACCTACATACTATCTGTCTACCTACCTACCTGTCTACCTACCTACCTGTCTACTACATATACCTGTCTACCTACCTACCTACCTGTCTACCTACCTACCTACCTACCTACCTGTCCACACTACCTACCTACCTACCTACCTGTCTACCTGTCTACCTACCTACCTGCCTACTACCTGTCTCTACCTACCTACCTGTCTACCTGTCTACCTACATACCTGTCTACCTACCTACCTACCTGCCTACCTGCCTACATACCTGTACCTACCTGTCTACCTACCTATGCTACCTGCCTACATACCTGTCTACCTACCTGTCTACCTAGCTACCTGTCTACCTACTACTGCCTACATACCTGTACCTACCTGTCTACCCTACACTTACCTTCCCCTACCTCTACTTGTACTACCTACCTCCCTCCCCTGTCTACCTACCTGTCTACCTACCTACCTGTACCTACCTGTCCCCTACATACCTAGCTACCTACCTGTACCTACTACCTACTACTACCTGTACCATACCTGTACCCTACCTACCTACCTGTCTGTCTGTCTGTCTGCCTGCCTGAATGTCTGTCTGTCAATTTGTGTATCAATTCAACCATCTATCCATTCATCCATTTGTTTATCTTGGGACTTGTATTTGCTTCTCACTTCTCCTCTCTCTCTCTCTCTCTCTCTCTCTCTCTCTCTCTCTCTCTCTCTCTCTCTAGAGCCGAAGTCTCTCGGCCCTCCTCAGAGCGATCCTGACGGAGAGGACGTCGCCGGACAGGGGACCATCAAACGTTGCCCTGCCTCCTCAAGCCCCGCCCCTCCTCCTCGCCCCACCTCCTGTGTGCCTCCCAGGCCGCCGCCCCCTCGCCTCCCCCCCCAGAGACGCAGCAGTTTAGGTAAAAGGCCCCCCGAGCGCACTCAGACTGAGCCGGAAGGGGATGATGGGAGTTTTAGGTTCTGGGAGTGGCTTCACGCCGAGGAGCAGAAGGAAGACAGTAAGCCTGGCTCCGCCCCCCGGTAGCCAGATGCCGCTCTGTGATTGGTAGATGTTGTAAACATGGCGGTAGATGTGTAGCAGCTTCCATTGAACACAATGGCGTTTCCATCCACCTGCTGTGCTGCGAGTTTTACTCCGACCCAGAGCACCATTGTGTTTAAACTCGAGGAGGAAAACCTCTCGGAGAGGCTGATGGAAACTTCTCTCTCTCTGTGTGTGTGTGTGTGTGTGTGTGTGTGTGTGTGTGTGTGTGTGTGTGTGTGTGTTTCAGTCTTACACGAGCTGAACAGGAAGCTTCCAGAAATAAAAACTCATTTCACCTTCAGTTTTCTAAACACAATCACGATATCATCAACACACTCGCTGTAACCACGGAAACCGCGCTGGAGAGGAGTGGAGCCTGGAACTAACACTCTGTCTGTCTCTCTCTGTCTGTCTGTCTATCGCTCTGTCTCTGTCTGTCTGTCTGTCAATCCACCCATTATTCTATATCTATCTACCTGTCTGTCTAGCTATCTATCGGTCGGTTGTGTCTGTCTGTCTGTCATCTATCTATCTATCTATATTTATTTATCTATCTATCCATCTATCTATCTATTTAGAGCCATCAATTTTCTGTCAATCCATCCATCTATATCTGTCTGTCTGTCTATCGATCTATCTGTAAGTCTGTCTGTCTGTCTGTCTCTTGTCTATCTGTCAATCCACCCATCAATCTATATCTATCTGCCTGTCTCTCTGTCTGTCTGTCTGTCTGTCTGTCTCTTGTCTATCTGTCAATCCACCCATCAATCTATATCTATCTACCTGTCTCTCTCTGTCTGTCTGTCTGTCTGTCTGTCTGTCTATCTATCTATCTATCTATCTATCTATCTATCCATTTAGAGCCATCAATTTTCTGTCAATCCATCCAACTATATCTGTCTGTCTATCGATCTATCTGTAAGTCTGTCTGTCTGTCTGTCTGTCTGTCCATGTATCTATCTATCGGCCTGTGTGTCTGTCTATCTATCTATCTATCCATTTAGAGCCATCAATTTTCTGTCAATCTATCCATCTATATCTGTCTGTCTGTCTCTCTATCTATCTGTTGGTCTGTCTGTCTGTCTGTCTGTCTCTGTCTGTTTGTCTGTCCATCTATATATCTATCGGTCTGTGTGTCTGTCTATCTATCTATCTAGCTATCCATTTAGAGCCATCAATTTTCTGTCAATCTATCCATCTATATCTGTCTGTCTGTCTGTCTCCTCTTCTCTCTATCTATCTGTACGTCTGTCTGTCTGTCTATCTAGCTATCCATTTAGAGCCCTCAATTTTCTGTCAACCCATCTATATATGTCTGTCTCTCTCTCCCTCTCCATCTCTTGGTCTGTCTGTCTGTCTATCTATCTAGCGATCCATTTAGAGCCATAAATGTTCTGTCAGTCGATCCATCTATGTCTGTCTGTCTCTATCTATCTGTAAGTCTGTCTGTCTGTCAATCCACCCATCAATCTATATCCATCTGTCTGTCTATCTGTCAAGCTATCGGTCTGTGTGTCTATCTATCTAGCTATCCATTTAGAGCCATCAATTTTCTGTCAATCCATCCATCTATATCTGCCCGTCTGTCTCTATCTATATGTTGGTCTATCTATCTCTACCTATCTATCTATCTATCTATCATATCTATCTATATCTATCTATCTATATCTATCTATCTATCTATCAATATGTTTGTCTCTCTGTATATCTATCTGTCTGTCTGTCTGTCTATCTATCTATCTTGTTGGGTGAACAGAATGAAGACTTTGCTACAGCGTTGTTTTCCGTTGGTCACGCCCACTCAATTCAAGCCCCGCCCACATTGTTTGATTGACAGATGAACATGTGTGAGTGTGGAACAGGGTGCTTTGTGTTCAGTTCTGTGAAGCGCATGTCCGAGTGTGTAGACTCCTAGATCAGTGACATCAACTCTACCTGTGTGTGTGTGTGTGTGTGTGTGTGTGTGTGTGTGTGTGTGTGTGTGTGTGTGTGTGTGTGTTGTGTGTGTGTGTGTGTGTGTGTGTGTGTGTGTGTGTGTGTGTGGATAAATAAAATAAAAAGGTGGGGTTTTGGTAGCATTATTATATTCACAGTGTGTGTGTGTGTGTGTGTGTGTGTGTGTGTGTGTGTGTGTGTGTGTGTAGGTAACGGCCTCAGCGCCTCCTCTTCCCACAACGGAGAGAGGGAAAGACAGTCGACTCTTCCCACAATTCCCAGTCGCAGGAGTAAAGACATTCCTGTGAGTTTTTTTTTCCCTTTTCCTTTTTGCGTCCGAGCGTCTTGTAGACGATCGATTTAACCCGTAACGTCTCGCTGTTTCTCAGAAGCCGATGTGTAACGGTCTGCCTCCCACTCCTAAAGTGCACGTGAGTACATCAGCTCGTCTAATACACACACACACACACACACACACACACACACACACACACACACACACACACACACACACACACCAGACATTCCATGTCGTCTCCAAGTTTTTTTTTGGGTAACACCACAAAGCAGTACCCCCCCGCATGACAGTGCTAGATTCTGTCCGTGTGTGTGTGTGTGTGTGTGTGTGTGTGTGTGTGTGTGTGTGTGTGAAACCCGGCTTGTTGTGAAACATCTGCAGATGGGAGCGTGTTTCTCAAAAGTGTTCAACGGCTGCCCGCTGAAGGTCCACTGCGCCTCGTCCTGGGTCAATCCCGACACCAGGGGTACGACACACACACACACACACACACACACACACACACACACACACACACACACACACACTCCTGTTCACGGTGTTAAAACATCCAATCCTGCAATTAGAGATGGATAGATGGATGCTTCTCCATGGGGTGATAGATAGATAGATCGATCTAGATGGATGGATAGATATGGATAGATGTATATATATTGATGGATGGATAGAAAGGTGGATAGATAGATCTAGATGATGGATGGAGAGATAACAAGATGGATGGATGGATGAATGGATCTAGATTGATGGGTGGATAGATGAATAAATAGATCTAGATGGATAGATAACAAGATGGATGGATGGATCTAGATTGATGGGTGGATAGATGAATAAATAGATCTAGATGGATAGATAACAAGATGGATGGATGAATGGATCTAGATTGATGGATAGAAAGGTAGATAGATGAATAGATAGATCTAGATGATGGATGGATGGATATAAAGGTGGATAGATGAATAGATAGATCTAGATGATGGATGAATGTCTCTAGATGGCTGGATAACATAATAAGATGGGTGAATGGATAGACAGATAGATCTAGATGTACTGATAGATGGATAGATCTAGATGGATGGATGGATGGATGGATGGGGTAGGTAGGTAGGTAGGTAGATAGAAAGATAGATAGATGATGAATGGATGGATTGATACGTAAAAAGACAGATGGATGGATGGATGTAGGTAGATAGGTAGGTAGAAGATGTAAAAGACGATGGATGGATGGATAGATACATAGATGATAGATAGATAGATGATAGATGGATATAGACATGGATGGATATATCTAGATTGGATGGATGGATGATAGATATACTAGATATGGATGATGGTGGATGATAGATGACATAGATGGAGTGGAGTGATGATGATAGACATTGATGGATATGGGATGATACGGATGTGATTGGGGGATATGGTGGATGGATAGATGACAGATAGATGGATGGATAGATAGACAGATACATGGATGGATGGATAGATAGATAGATGGATGATGGATAGACAGATACATGGATGGATGGGATGGATAGATACATGGAGGATGGATGATGATACATGATGGATGGATGGATGGATGGATAGATAGACAGATACATGGATGGATGGATAGAGAGATACATGGATGGTGGATGGATAGAGAGATACATGGATGGTGGATGGATAGATGATACATGGATGGATGGATGGATAGATGATACATGGATGGATGGATGGATAGACATGATAGACAGATACATGGATGGATGGATAGATGGATACTGGATGGATAGACAGATACATGGATGGATGGATAGACAGATACATGGATGGTGGATGGATAGAGAGATACATGAATGGTGGATGGATAGAGATGACATGGATGATAGATAGACAGATACATGGATGGATGGATGGATAGATGAATTCATGGATGGATATGGATAGACATGGATGGATGGATGGATATATGGAAGATACATGGATGGATGGATGGATGGATAGGATGGATGGATGAGAGTACAGATGATACATGGATGGATGGATGATAGATAGACAGATACATGGATAGAGATGATACATGGATACATGATGAATGGATAGATGATACATGGATGATAGATAGACATGGATGATACATGGATGGATGGATGGATAGACAGATACATGGATGGATGGATGGATGGATAGACAGATACATGGATGGTGGATAGATGATAGATACAGATACATGGATGGATGGATAGAGAGATACATGGATGGATGGATAGATGACAGATACATGGATGATGGA
>JACRUU010000012.1:418409-435909 GCA_030449085.1 Kryptopterus vitreolus
GGTGTTCGTACGGTACTGATGTAGGTGTTTTAATAGGGTTTGGAGCGTTACAGCACGAGATCTTCCATGGATTTGTGCATTGAAGACGAAGCGCATCTGGCTGTAGTCAGGTGTCCCAATACTTTTGGTCACAAAGTGTCTATTAAAATGATGAAATTCATATCCGTTTAAAGGAACTAATTCACTACAGATCCCCGATCCTCTCAGAAAACAGACAGTGTGTGAGTGTATTATATGAACCGTGTGTGTGTGTGTGTGTGTGTGTGTGTGTGTGTGTGTGTGTGTGTGTGTGTGTGTGTGTGTGTGTGTTGTTTTCTCTTGTTGCTTCCGGACTGAAAGCCATGCCTGACGTTTCTAACCTTTTACTCTTTAATCGCTGTATTGAAAATTTGCACAGTTTTATACGGACCTGAATGTGGCGCTGTTTGGCGCCGTGAGCTCGGGCGCTCCCGAGACACGCGTCTCACACGCGTCGCTTTACACTACAGTCCTGGCGCACGTTTGACACGCGCGTGACGTGGGTAGTGCGTAGGCCTAACAACAGTCTTAGAGTTTAGCCAGGATTTGTTGTTGTTTATTTTTCCCGCGGTGTAAATGTAAAACGCGATGCGATGGCGTAGGTGTAAATAGGAAAGACGCTCCCGTGTACCGGTTTTGACGGAGCGACCGCGATTGGCTGGTGCATGATGACATCACAGAATGTACGTTTCGCCTAAGGACACTTTAGCGTCTACTTCGTTTCCACGTTTCCGCTGCATGTGGTCTGTCGCTGCGTCGTCTTCATTCCGCATGCAGGAGGCGCGCTTTTTTTTGGGTGCGCCTACCAAACCGTCCTTGTAGCGAACCTGTGGTCGAATGTTTGTTTGTTTGTTTGTTTGTTTTTATTATTTATTGGACATGACCATATTGACCATAGATGCAACAACATCCAACAATATGACATGACCGTAATGACCATCTTGTTACAAATTACAGTCCTGACCGTAATGGCCATCCTGTTGGTGATAATGACAGTTGTATCGTACATGACTAATGATGGACATGACTGTAATGTAATGATGGCTCTCCGTACATGACTCTAATAATGACTCTAATGACTCTCCGTACATGACATGATGGTAATGACATTAATGACTCTCCTGTTGTACATGACTCTAATGACGGACATGACTGTAATGACATTAATGACTCTCCTGTTGTACATGACTCTAATGACGGACATGATGGTAATGACTCTCCTGTCGTTCATGACTGCAATTGCTTGTTCTGTCAGACATGACCGTGATAACAGTCCTTTAGTTCATGGCGGTAATGACAGTTGTGTCGGACAAGAGAGAAATGACAGTCCTTTTGTACACAACAGTAATGATGGACATTCTTCAATTGACGGTGCTGTAGGACATGACAGTAATGATGTAGGACATGACGGCAATGACGTTTAAAACAGCACTTTAGTACATGGCTCTAATGCTGGACCCGTCGGTAGTGACTCTCCTGTGAGACTTGACTGTGATGAGTCAGTCTTTTAGTACATTATTGATGGACATGTCGGTAATGACGGTACCGTAGGACATGATGGTAATAACGGACATGATGGTAATAACGGACATGATGTTAATGACTCTCCTGTCAGACATGACGATAACGATGGACATGTCAGTAATGACGACTCCTGTTGGTCATGAGTGTCCTGTCGGACCTGGCAATAACGATGGACACGTCAGTAATGACTCCCCTGCCAGTCATGACTGGAATGACCCATGACGGTCCTGGACAATAATGATGACAGTCCTATAGGACATGTTGGTCATGGCGGGAACGACAGCCATATAGGACATGATGGAAGTTACGGACATGACGGCAATGACTTGTGATGGCAGCCTCATCAGAAATTTTAGTAATGACGGTTATGTGAGACACAACCTGAATGGTTTGGTAATGACTCTCCCGTTGGACGTGACGTTAATGACTCTTCTGTTGGCCGTGATGGTAATGACTCTCCCGCTGGCCGTGACGGTAATGACTCTCCCGTTGGCTGTGACGGTAATGACTCTTGTTGGCCGTGACGTTAATGACTCTCCCGTTAGACATGACGGTAATGACTCTCCCATTGGACGTGACGGTAATGACTCTCCTGTTGGACGTGACGGTAATGACACTCCCGTTGGCCGTGATGGTAATGACTCTCCCGTTGGCCGTGGCGGTAATGACTCTCCTGTTGGCCGTGATGGTAATGACTCTCCCATGACTCTCCCGTTCCGTGGATGATTGGGTGTGACGGTAATGACTCTCCCGTTGGACGTGACTGTAATGACTCTCCCGTTGGACGTGACTGTAATGACTCTCCCGTTGACTCTTAAGGATCCCGTGATTGGGTGTGGCGGTAATGACTCTCCCGTTGGACGTGACGGTAATGACTCTCCCGTTGGATGTGACGGTAATGACTCTCCCATTGGACGTGACTGTAATGACTCTCCCGTGGATGGTTGGATGTAATGACTCTCCCATTGGATGTGTGGTAATGACTCTCCCGTTGGACGTGACGGTAATGACTCTCCCATTAGACATGACGGTAATGACATGGGACGGTAATGACTCTCCCATTGGATGTGACGGTAATGACTCTCCATTGGATGTGACGGTAATGACTCTCCCATTGGATGTGACGGTAATGACTCTCCCGTTGGATGTGACGGTAATGACTCTCCCGTTGGACGTGACTGTAATGACTCTCCCGTTGGACGTGACGGAAATGACTCTCCCATTGGATGTGACGGAAATGACTCTCCCATTGGCCGTGACGGTAATGACTCTCCCGTTGGCCGTGACGGTAATGACTCTCCCGTTGGCCGTGACGGTAATGACTCTCCTGAACAGTATTGAGCGCGCAGTGCACTTGAGCTACATCGTCATCTTCCACGATCGATTCAACCGAATTTAGGGCTTAAAAATAAAAACAGTGCGATTCATTTGGAAACTTTATCCCAAGAAATAAAGAGTGCGAGGCATTTTTATTCCTCCGATCGATTCCGACATGTTTGGCTCTCTTTAGTCTTGCACTGAAGCTCGGAGTCACGCGCAGATCATTCCAAAAATGAACACAGTGTAAAATCAGAGCTTTTTTTTTTATTTCCTCCCCCTGAAGAACAAATTTGTTGCATTTTTGCGTTTTGTTGTGTTTGTTCTTGGACATGTGAGCTGCTACACTGAGCCACGCCCCCACCCACACACCACACACACACACACACACACACACACACTCACACACTGAGCCACAGGATCGAGCTTTCCATCCCATAGTGTTTAGAGCGCTAGTGCAGGAGATCTCCTAATACATGGAAAGCACTATCATGTTTTTTCAGGGGGGGGGGGGGGGGGGGGGTTCGAGTCTCCTGGCTCATGGTGAAGTGGGAATAATAATAACAATAATAATCAGGCGTCCCAATACTTTTGACCCAGCCATCTCCGTAGCTCTTGTGCAACACTATCGCACGGACGACGAGCCCCGAATCCGGCGTTGACGTGAACCGATCGAGACTCTGTGTATAAGGTGCTGTGTGTAGTGTGTGTGTGTGTGTGTGTGTGTGTGTGTGTGTGTGTGTGTGTGTGTGTGTGTGTGTGTTCTATAAGACGTCGCGTACCGGTCGAAACACGCAGGGTGTACAACAAATACACAGATTGTGTGTGTGTGTGTGTGAGAGAGAGAATGTTTAAATCGCGGTAACCTCTCGACCTTCCAGGACGGGGCGGGAAAATAAATAAATAAAGTTAATCCCGCGGGTCACTAACGAGCTGGTTTTAGCGTGCGTTTCACTTCCCGCCGCGATGCACATGGACCTGTAAATAGTGTACAATAATATTCGGGTTTTACAGACTGTATAATCGTCTATATTTTGTTTTCCGAAGTGAAAGTGATCTATGAGATGGAGGGAACACACATTAAAGGTGGATACAAACAACCGACCAATGATTGTGTCTTATTTCATGGTGTTTTCTCCCGTCGATACACACACAACACACACACACACACACACACACACACACACACACACACACACACAGTGACGACACACGGGAAGGTTACGGTTTATTGGTGTAAAATAGGAATCCAGTGAGTGTTTATGTGTAGTGTTAATGCGCATCATCGGGGTTTCCACTGCGTCTTTTTAAAGAGATACAAATTTAACGTTTAAAAGTTTATATAATAAATGTTTATTTTATTTTTTATATAATATTTTATTATTATTTTATATTTTTTATATATTTTATTTTTTATATTTTATTTTATTTTTTATATAATATTTTATTTTATTTTATATTTTTTTTATATATTTTATTTTTATTTTATTTTATATATTTTATATATTTTATATTTTATTTTATGTTTTATATAATATTTTGTTTATCTTGTATATATATTTATATATATTTTATATATATATTTTTTTATATATTTTATTTTGTTTAATATATATATTTTATATAATATTATGTTTTTATTCATTTTATTTTATTTTATTATTATATATTTATTCTTTTATTTTTTATTTTATATATTTTATTCTTTTATTTTATTTTATTATTTATATATTTTTTATTTTATTTTATTATATATATATATATATTATATATTTTATATATTTTATATATATTTTATTTTATATAATATTTTATTTTATATTTTATATATATTTTATTTTTATAATATTTTATTTTATATATTTTATATAATATTTTATTTTATATATTTTATATAATATTTTATTTTATATATTTTATATAATATTTTATTTTATATATTTTATATAATTTTATTTTATTTTATATATTTTATATAATATTTTATTTTATTTTATATGTATTTTATATTTATATATTTTATTTTATATTTATATATTTTATATAATTTTATTTTATTTTATATATTTTATATAATATTTTATTTTATATATTTTATATAATATTTTATTTTATATATTTTATATAATATTTTATTTTATATATTTTATATAATATTTTATTTTATATATTTTATATATATATTTTATTTTATATATTTTATATAATATTTGATTTTTATGGGTGTAAATTTCTCTCTGATTTTACTGTATTTTCTTTTTTTTTTTTTTTTTTTTTTTTTTTTCCTTTTCTTTAAATTCCTTTTATTTTTCACGGTTAAATATTTGTTGAAATCTGCAGAAACTCTGATCATGTTACAGAGTGAAGGATAAAGTCCGTCTGAGGGAGGAGCAAGAATTCTCATGGAAGCATCAAAGGAGCATCACATGGTGAGTGTGTGTGTGTGTGTGTGTGTGTGTGTGTGTGTGTGTGTGTGTGTGTGTGTGTGTGTGTGTACGGCTATTAGGGATGATATATGGGGTGAATATTACATTACATTTACAGCATTAGGCAGACGCCCTTATCCAGAGCAATTGAGGGTTAAGAGCCTTGCTCAAGGGCTCCCACTAGTGGCAGCTTGGTGGTGGTGGTGGGATTTGAACCCGTGATCTTCCGGTCCAGAGTCCAACACCTTAACCACTGAACTACACCACCATCCCAGTAGTATTGTAGCGCGTCAGCATGTTTCATATGTCACTTTAATCGTATCGTTGCATTATATAAAGAGATACCACATCAATAATGTCTTTACACCAACATGACTCTTCTAGAGAGAGAGAGAGACTGCACTGGTATCAGTGTTGCACGATTAATCGTGGGGGGGGAATCACGATCTCGATCCTTACACACACACACGATCTCACTACTAAATGACGCTGATTCACTTCAGAGTATTTACCTTAGCGAGGTCTGTGATTGGTCGGTTCGGCGGCGTGTTCCTCCGTACCGCCGTTTTTTAAAGTCCGTAGTGAAGAAAGAAAGCACGGATATGGAGCGAGCAGAGGAAACCATTTTACAGCGAATTCCCGTCATTGCACGACGTCACCGTTGTTACTAACAGCAACTCAAACACCGCCATCTAGTGTTTGGGAGTCGTCACTGCAGAGCCACGCAGAACGTATAAAACGCTCACGACGACGGCGTCGGATACAGCGTTCACTCCACGCACAAGTATAAACCGTTCACATCGATGCTACGTTCACACGCTAGTGCTGTTTTATATATATAGCGTTATTGGTAGATTATTTTTGTTTTTTTTTTACACTTTGTTTTTGTTCTTTAGTGCAATACATTCTCTCGTGCGAGAGAATCGTGACCTCAATTCCCACAGAGAAAAATCGTGATTCACATTTTAGCGAGGATCGTACAGCACTAATCACTATACACAAGGTTTCAATCTATGTGTGTGTGTGTGTGTGTGTGTGTGTGTGTGTGTGGGTGTGTGTGTGTGTGTGTGTGTGTTCGCACGTGTTTACACGGCAGTCCCTCTGTCGACATCTCCAGGCTGTCTTGCTCTGTTTAACCTCCCAGTCTCCGGCTCGTTGCTGCTCTGCCCGTCGTTCTTCTCCACCGCTTTCTCACCACCAGACCTTATCAAATAAACAAACAAATGAACAAACAAACAAACAAATAAATAAACACTTCAGAGACGGACCGCCGGACTTGCGCGGATTAAAAGATAACACATCTGGAACGATCAGGAGCATCTGGTGAGAATGTGAGAGAACATGACAGAGTAAGAATAACATGGCTTTAATGCGTAATAAACTACATCTCCCACAATGCATGCGACTGGTACCGTGCAGTGACGGCATCCCGCCACTAGAGTGCAGTGTCTCCCACATCGGTGTTTCTCAGAATTGAATGGATGCAGATGGAAGGAGATTCCCATACAGATGTGAAAGAGAAGACATGTTTGTTTGTTTGTTTGTTTGTTTGTGTGTTTTGTGTTATGAGGCGTGGACGTCGCTCATCAAACACTATATACGGTCTTATAGTTACATCTGGGTCTTCGAGGGAAACCATAATGATGATGTGATCCACGTGGACGATGTGTTTCATACTCCTGCTCTGTAATGGACATCTAGAGAAATGGACGTCACTGGCCTGGACAAACCAGTATGACCAGGAGTGGTGATGCAATAGCACCAGGATTCACTTTAGGTTGAGGAAGTGGGACCCTCCTGATGGGACCCTCCTGATGGGACCCTCCTGATGGGACTCCTGATGGGACCCTCCTGATGGGACCCTCCTGATGGGACCCTCCTGATGGGACCCTCCTGATGGGACCCTCCTGATGGGACCCTTCTGATGGGACCCTCCTGATGGGACACTCCTGATGGGACCCTCCTGATGGGACCCTCCTGATGGGACCCTGGGACCCCCTGATGGGACCCTTCTGATGGGACCCTTCTGATGGGACCCTTCTGATGGGACCCTTCTGATGGGACCCTTCTGATGGGACCCTTCTGATGGGACACTCCTGATGGGACCCCCTGATGGGACCCCCTGATGGGACCCTGATGGGACCCTGATGGGACCCCCTGATGGGACCCTCCTGATGGGACACTCCTGATGGGACCCCCTGATGGGACCCCTTCTGATGGGACCCTTCTGATGGGACCCCCTGATGGGACCCTCTGATGGGACACTCCTGATGGGACCCTTCTGGCTTGTTGTGGATGTCCCTACCTCAATATTAATCTACCTCATCAAATCAACCAGTTTCCTGCCCCCCCCCCCCCACACAATGCATTACACTTTTTTTTAAAGACATCAAATTGTGTTTTGTATAAATGTATAAAATGTTTTAGACGACTTTTCTTCACAATGTCCAGCTTTTTCTTAAAAAGATCATTGGACGCCTGTTAGACGTCCCCGGTGCCTGAAATCTGATTGGTTGACATGTTTTTCTACACAGGTCCTCATAAACATGAGGTCCTTATAAACCACCCGTGTGTGTGTGTGTGTGTGTGTGATGGAAGGTGTGTTCATTACCCTCACCTCTTCTTAAAAAGCTTTTTGAAGGAGCTCCGGAAACCTTTTCCCTCCTTCCTGCTACGTTCACTCGGAGGAGTGTGTTCACATTCTTCAGACACGCCTTTCCACTTCAAGTCCTCCCAAATCGGAGGTCCGGAATCCTGCGATAAGAAAGTACGTTTATGAAGAAAGGATTTTAGATATTAGAGAGAAACGTTGCGTTGGTGTATAACCTTGCGTGCGAGGTCGTTAACGATGGGATGTGCGTCGGATTGGTGACGCCGCTCCGGGCTGCTGTTCTTCAGCCTGGATTTGGCGCTCGATTGGCGCACCAGCCTCGGGTGGGCGGGACTTCTGATCAGGTGGGGACGGCTGTCGATGCTGTCCAGCTGCAGGCCGTTGAGGGACTTGCTCTTCCGCTGTACCGGCTGCAGAGGCTTCATGACGTTGGGCGAGTCAGGTGACCCGCGGCCACGGCGGGGTCTATAAACCCCGCCTCCGCTGCTCCGCCCTCTGCTCTGTGATTGGCTGTCCGGATTGAGGGAGGGGCTACATCTTACAAAGGCGATGTCGATGCTGGAGTCAGTTGAATGGGACCGGCTCGAACAGCGAGAGTCTCCGTGTCGGTATGGGAGGAATGTCTCCATCGCGTCGGCCAGGGCGGACCCCGCCCTCTCCGCTTCTGGAATCCTGTGTAGTTGAATGGGCGTGGCTTTGTGACGTGATTCCGAGTCGGAAACGAAAGAAATGTCAGGGGGGAAACGATTAGGCTCCGCCTCCCAGTCCGGATAATGATGGACAGCGGCTTTCGTTCTTCTCTGTTTATGGGTTGGATTACTGAGAGAGAGAGAGAGAGAGAGAGAGAGAGAGAGAGAATGAAGAGATAGATGGATAGAACTGAAGGGTTTTACAGATGAATAAAGAAATTGTTTGAAGGTAGTTTAACTGATTGATCTGACTGACCGGGGGATGATAGAATGGTGGAGGGATAAATGGAGGGATTGATGCATAGATTTCACATGGATGGATGGATGGATGGATGGATGGAATCTATAGGAATTATAGTATAAGATCTGTAGAGTGGATGGATGTAATTATAAGATGAGATTAGAGGAACGAGTGGATGGATGGATGGATGGATGGATGGATGGATGGATGGATGGATGGATGGATGGAACAGTAAGTTTAATGGAATAGTGAAAAGATGAAAGGATTGATGAAACGGGTGATTGTGAAACAGATGTAATAAATGAATTATTAAATGGACAGAGTTTAGACACTTAGATTGATGGAGGATAAAACAAATAGATGATGGATGGATAAAATATACGGGAGAAAGAAAAGATGGATGGATGGATGGATGGATGGATGGATGGATAAATAATACTTTGATTGAATCAGACACACAGTAATGAAATGTGTTGTTGACTCACATCTGTCCACTGGTGCTGCTGTAATTTGATGAACTTTCACAATCCACTTTATACATCTGTTTTCCTGTAGATCTGAAACACACAATAACACACAATAAACACACAATAAACACACAATACACAAAACACACAATAAACACACAATAAACACACAATAAACACACAATAAACACACTAAACACCAGGAATAACACACAATATACACACAATAAACACACAATAAACACACAATAAACACACAATAAACACACAATAACACACAATCACACCAGGAAATACATTAAACACACCACACAATCACACACACACAATAAACACACAGGACAATCACACACAATAAACACACAATAAACACACAATCACACCAGGACAATCACACACACACACACACAATGACAACACACACAAGAAAACACCAGACAGGACACACACACACACACACACACAATAAACACACAGACACACACACACACACACACACACACACACACACAATCAAAAACAGGACAATCAGACACAAATACATTAAACCTACACACACACAATCAAACCTACAACAAACAAACACACACAATAAACACACAATAAACACACAGTAAACACACAAACACCAATCAACACACACACACACACAATAAACACCACTACAACACACCAAATAAACACACACACACACAATAAACACCAGGACAATGACATGCATACACACACACACACACACACACACACACACACTCAATAAACACCAGGACAATGACATACACACACACACATACACACACACACAATAAACACACACACACACACAATAAACACACACACACACACACACACACACACACACACACAATAAACACACGGACAATGACATGACATGCATACACACACACACACACACAATAAACACCAGGACAATCACCCACAAACACACACACAATAAACACACAATAACACACACAATAAACACACAATAAACACACAATCAACACACAATAACACACACAATAAACACTAGGACAATCACACACACACACAATAAACACCATAGGCATACACAACACCCTCATAAACACACACACACACACACACACACACACACACACACACACACAATAAAACACACAATAAACACTAGGACAATCACACAAGACACAATAAACACTAGGACAATCACACACTATAAACACACACACACTAGACACCAGGACAATCAGACGTACACTAAATACACACACACTGTGGCATACTGACCTGCTGAATTCCTTGCTGGTGTGTGTGGCCCGGTCCGTCTCGTGTGTGTACAGGTTGTGTGTGTGTGAGTGTGTGTCCTGGTTGTGTTGGAGGAGGTTACAGTACTGGGAGGTGAAGGATCTGAGATGCTGTACACACACAAGCAGCAGGTAATAATCTGGATGCTCGGATTCTGTATGGTGCAACAGGTTCTAACACACACACACACACACACACACACACACACACACACACACACACACACACACACACACAGGAATATTAAATAAATGAGCAGCACATACACATTCATTATCCTTTAGATGCATCAATTATTTATATGAACAAGTTATGGATGGATGGATGGATGGATGGATAAGGGGATGAATGGATGGATATATGTATAGATGGGTGGACTTATGGATTAATGAGTGAATGAATAAAAGGATGGTAGATGGATGGATGGATAAAGCAATGGATGGATAAATAGATATATGTATAGATGGGTGGACTTATGGATTAATGAGTGAATGAATAAAAGGCTGGTAGATGGATGGAGAGATTTATGGATGATTGATGAATGGGTTGTAGATGGATTGATGGATGTATAAATGGAAAAATGGATTGTGGATGGATGGAATAGATAGATAAATAAACGGATTATGGGTGGAGGGATGGATGGATGGATTGGTGTAGAGATGCATGGTTGTGTGGATGAATAGATAGATGCATGAATGTATGGATGGTGGATGGTAGATAGGTGGATGGGTGGAAGGATAAATAGGTCAAGGAATGAATGAGTTAGATGTATAGATGGATGGATGAAAGGATAAATGGATTGTAGATGGATGAACGAGTCAATATGTGAGTGGATGGATGGATAAATGAATGGATTGATAGATGGATGGATGAATGGGGTGGATGGATATGGATGGATGGATGGATGGATGATGGAATGAATGGATGAATGAATTGATAGGTGATGGTGAATGATGGATGGATGGATGGATGGATGAATAAATGAATAAATGAATGGATTGATAGGTGAGTGAGTGGATGGATGGATGGATGGATGGATGAATAAATGAATGGATTGATAGGTGAGTGAGTGGATGGATGGATGGATGGATGAATAAATGAATAAATGAATGGATGATGATGGATGGTGAGTGAGTGAGTGGATGGATGGATGGATGGATGAATAAATGAATGAAATTCCCTGGAATGGATTGATGTTGAGGATTGGATGATGCGTGAGTGGATGGATGGATGGATGGATGGAATCCCTGCCTGCCTTCCCGTGTGCTTGGATGGATTGATAGGTGAGATGATGGCGTGGCTGGATGGATGGATGGATGGATGGAGTGGATGGATGGAAGGATGGATAGATAGATGGAGAGAATGAAAACACAGTTAGATGAACACCTGTAAGAGCCTGAGGTATTCTGGGACACGCTGGACTGGCTTTAGCAGCAGAGTGTGGAGAGACGGACGCGTCTCATCTCCTGTGATGTCACCCTAGATTACAACATGCACAACCAATCAGAACACACTCTGATCGCCGTGTGTGTGTGTGTGTGTGTGTGTGTGTGTGTGTGTGTGTACCTCTAGCAGGCCTCCAGGCTTCGAGAATGAGCTGACAGCTGAAAGGCATTCTGGGAGCTCCTTTTAGATAGGACAGGTAATTGTCCAAAAAATCACTCTGTCTCACACACACACACACACACACACACACACACACACACACACACACACACACACACACACACACACAGCCACTCCTCCTTCATAGTGATTAATGCACAAACCATACATACCACACTGAGACTCACTGGGATTAATAGGATAAGCCACATAAACCACTCTAAGCCACGCCTCCTTCACTGAGACCATTAGGATTAATATACATAAGCCACGCCTCCACATGAGACTACTGGGCCACATAAGCCACACCTCCATCTGAGATCATTAGGATTAATATACTGAGCCTCCATCATGAGACCATTAGGATTAATATACATAAGCCACGCCTCCTTTCACTGAGACCTACTGGGGGGATTAATATATACAAGAAGCCTGACTAAAAAACCTCCTTTTGACTGAGACTACTGGGACACATATATAAACCACACCTCCTTCACTGAGACTACTGAGACCATTAGGATTAATATACATAAGCCACGCCTCTTTGACTGGGATTAATATACATAAGCCACACCTCCATCACTAAGCCTCCTTTACTAGTGGAACTAATATGGTCACATACATAAACCACGCCTCCTTTACTGAGACTACTGTGTCAAAAGTAATAATAATAAAAACATACATAAACCACGCCTCCTTCACGCTGAGACCATGTTAATTAGGATTAATAGTTGTCTACAACTAAAGCCATTGGGCCTAGATATATGGCCCTTTGGACCAGAGGAAGCAAGGAAAGACTGAGACTACTGGTAAAGGCTATAAGACCATCTCCAAGAAACATGTTCCTGTGAGTACAACACATATATATGACACACCTCCTTCTGGAGAAGAAAACTAAGACTAGAGACTATAATCACTGAAAAGAAAACAAACACGACTATTGCCAAATATAGAAAACACAAATAAGCCACACCTCCATGAATCATACACTGGAAGGACTGGATATTAATATACATAAGCCTGGGGCCTGCTTTGCTGCAGTGCACTGGACTACTGTAAACTACTGACAATATTAATATACATAAGCCACGCCTCCATCACTGAGACTACTGGTATTAATATATATATATATATATAAGCCACGCCTCCATCACTGAGACTACTGGTATTAATATATATATAAGCCACGCCTCCATCACTGAGACTACTGGTATTAATATATATATATATATAAGCCACGCCTCCATCACTGAGACTACTGGTATTAATATATATATAAGCCACGCCTCCATCACTGAGACTACTGGTATTATATATATTATATATATATATATATATAAGCCACGCCTCCATCACTGAGACTACTGGTATTAATATATATATAAGCCACGCCTCCATCACTGAGACTACTGGTATTATATATATATATATATATATATATATATATTATATATATATATATAAGCCACGCCTCCATCACTGAGACTACTAGATATATATATAATATATATATAAGCCACGCCTCCATCACTGAGACTACTGGTATTAATATATATATAAGCCACGCCTCCTTCACTGAAACTACTGATATTAATATACATAAGCCACACCTCCTTCACTGAAACTACTGATATTAATATACATAAGCCACGCCTCCTTCACTGAAGACTACTGATATTAATATACATAAGCCACGCCTCCATCACTGAGACTACTGGTATTAATATATATATATACGCCTCCCATAAGCCATTAATATATACATAAGCCACGCCTCCTTCACTGAAACTCCTTCACCTGTATTACTGACGTACAAATGAAATAAGGTCCAGTACCTCTTTACTGGTAAGACGCAGAAACACATCTCCCATAATGCCTTGCCAGTGACTCTTGAGCACACGTTCCTGCAGAAGATGCAAGAGCTCGAGGTGCTGCTGAATCAAAAAGCGTAACGAGGAAGGGAAAAGCCTGGGGCCAAACAACAAACATGTCATTATTACCTTTGTGTGTGTGTGTGTGTGTGTGTGTGTGTGTGTGTGTGTGTGTGTGTGTGTGTTACCTTTTGTCTTTGAGATTAGAGCTTTCACATCCATTGTAGGTGATGTTGGCCTTCAGCAGCAGAGACAGATAAGAGACATACACTCTCTCTGATTCCAACAGTTCCAAAGCACATTCCTGCCTGGGATCTACACACACACACACACACACACACACACACACACACACACACACACACACACACACACACCTCAAATCATTTGTTCCAGACAACCCAAACTGCACATTATGAATATTCTGAAAGTCTCGACCACTCATTCTACATTTATAATAAAGGACCTGCTGTACCATTTTATTATTTAAACATGTATATTTCATATATAATTATTACTCGTGGATGGTGTGATAGGATGTAAAGTAGTAACTATTTTATTTATTTATAATTGCATTATAACTGTACAATACTTACAATATAAGTGTATAATATAATTATATATTTTTTTGTTTATAATTTAGAATAATTCATATATATTTTTTTTTTTCAAAAATAGTTTCTTTGACTTTGATTTTACAAATGACAAAAATTCATGATATTCCCCCAAAAAAAAAAAAAATATATATATATATATATATAATATATATAATTATATATATTAAATAAAGAAATATATAAATTAAATTAGATAAATCGTCCGGACAACAAACAAAATAAAAAACAGTTTTAAAATATGAAATTTCCAAATGTGCTCCGTAACAGTTTGTAGGAAAACCAAATCTGACTCTGGTGTCCAAATATTTTTGGCCCATAATCTATACACATATATAAATACAGTATTACATATTTTATTTACCTACACTGATATACAAAGTGATTTGACCTTATTGTTAGTGTGTGTGTGTGTGTGTGTGTGTGTGTGTGTGTGTGTGTGTGTGTGTGTGTGTGTGTGTGTGTATGTGTGTGTGTGTGAGATACACACTCGTGTCCTGGTTGATCTGTTCTGTCAGGTCTCTGCTCCCTTTCCTTTCCCGCCACACTGGAGCTTTAGTTTGAGTCCTGAAATCACTGTCATCCTGCTCCGAACCTAAAAAACACACACACACACACACACACACACACACACACATACACACACACACACACACACACTTATGCATGTACAAGATGTGTGTAAGAATTATTTCTATTGAAAGATGCTTAAAGACAGTCAGAGTTTTACTCACTCTGATTGGTTGGCAGGCTGCTGATGTAATGTTGAATGAGCCTCAGTTGGGTTTGGCTGCAGGGAGGGGTGTGGCTATCCACTGACTCCTCCCCCCATGGGGCTTTTCCTGCTTATCATATAAGAGATACTTTAGTGAGTCTTGGTGTACTGCAGTGTGTAGTGTGATCTGTGTTGTGTCCTGTGTAGCGTGTCTTATCTGTGTTAAGTCCTGTGTAGTGTGTTTTACCCGTGTTCTGTCCAGTGTGTAGTGTGTTTTACACGTGTTCTGTCCAGTGTGTAGTGTGTTTTACATGTTCTGTCCGTGTTAGCTGTTTTACACGTGTTCTATCCAGTGTGTAGTGTGTTTTACCCGTGTTCTGTCCAGTGTGTAGTGTGTTTTACCCGTGTTCTGTCCAGTGTGTAGTGTGTTTTACACATGTTCTGTCCAGTGTTTAGCATGTTTTACACGTGTTCTATCCAGTGTGTAGCGTGTTTTACACATGTTCTGTCCAGTGTGTAGTGTGTTTTACACATGTTCTGTCCTGTGTGTAGTGTGTTTTACCCGTGTTCTGTCCAGTGTGTAGCGTGTTTTACCCGTGTTCTGTCCAGTGTGTAGCGTGTTTTACCCGTGTTCTGTCCTGTGTGTAGTGTGTTTTATGTGTGTCCCGTCATAACCATGTTCTGTCCTGTGTGTAGCATGTCATAACCATGTTCTCTCCTGTGTGTAGCATGTTCTGTACCTGTGTAGCGTGTTTTACTCGTGTTCTATCATGTGTGTAGCGTGTTTTACCCGTGTTCTGTATTGCTGTAGTGTGTTGTACCCATGTTGTATCTTGTGTAGCGTGTTGTACCCATAATCTGTATTGTGTAGCATGTTTTACCCGTGTTCTGTCTTGTGTAGCGTGTTGTAACCATGTTGTATCTTGTGTAGCGTGTTGTACCCATAATCGTTATTGTGTAGCATGTTTTACCCATAATATGTATTGTGTAGCGTGTTGTACCCATGTTGTATCTTGTGTGTAGCATGTCGTACCCATGTTCTGTCCTGTGTGTAGCATGTCATAACCATGTTCTGTCCTGTGTGTCTTGTGTGTTACCCATGTTCTGTCCTGTGTGTAGTGTGTCATATCCATGTTCTATCCTGTGTGTAGCGTGTCGTACCCGTGTTCTGTCCATGTGTGTAGCATGTCATACACCATGTTCTGTCCTGTGTGTAGCATGTGTCTGTGTGTAGTGTGTCGTACCCGTGTTCTGTCCTGTGTGTAGCGTGTCTTACACATGTGTGTGTAGCGTTCTACCCGTGTTCTATCATGTGTGTAGCGTGTCTTACACATGTTGTATCCTGTGTGTAGCGTGTCGTACCCGTGTTCTATCATGTGTGTAGCGTGTCTTACACATGTTGTACCCGTGTTCCTGTGTGTAGTCTTACACATGTGTCGTACGTGTCTACCCGTGTTCTATCATGTGTGTAGTAGCGTGTCTTACACATGTTGTATCCGTGTGTGTGTGTGTAGCGTGTCGTACCCGTGTTCTATCATGTGTGTAGCGTGTCTTACACATGTTGTATCCTGTGTGTAGCGTGTCGTACCCGTGTTCTATCATGTGTGTAGCGTGTCTTACACATGTTGTATCCTGTGTGTAGCGTGTCGTACTACCCGTACCCGTGATCTATCATGTGTGTAGCGTGTCTTACACATGTTGTATCCTGTGTGTAGCGTGTCGTACCCGTGTTCTATCATGTGTGTAGCGTGTCTTACACATGTTGTATCTATGTGTGTGTGTGTGTATCCTGTGTGTAGCGTGTCATGTTGTACCTGTGTGTATGTTCTATCGTGTACCCGTGTTCTATCATGTGTGTAGCGTGTCTTACACATGTTGTATCCTGTGTGTAGCGTGTCGTACCCGTGTTCTATCATGTGTGTAGCGTGTCTTACACATGTTGTATCCTGTGTGTAGCGTGTCGTACCGTGTGTGTACGTGATCCGTGTTCTATCATGTGTGTAGCGTGTCTTACACATGTTGTATCCTGTGTGTAGCGTGTCGTACTCGTGTTCTATCATGTGTGTAGTGTGTCTTACACATGTTGTATCCTGTGTGTAGTGTGTCGTACTCGTG
>JACRUU010000012.1:449572-460866 GCA_030449085.1 Kryptopterus vitreolus
TACTAAAAAGCTGCAGAGCTGAAACTGGAGACTCCTTCCCTTAAAACATATCAGTTCCATAAAACCTGAGCTGCGGGTTTCCTTGCTTCTGACCAATCACAAGCCAGAACTGATTCTATTGTGCTGTATATAACAATATATTATTATTATTTTAAATTAATATTATTATTATTGTTGTTATTATTGCTATCATTGTTGGTGCTGTTGTTAAATTGTTGTTGTTTTCCGTGGATTGCAATAAATCTGCATATCACCATGGAAACATCTTCACGGACTCATCATCATCATCATCATCATCATCATCATCATCATCGCACAAATCCCGCCGCTTTATTTATTTTGTATTATTCTTGTTCCAGGGGGCGCATCATGAACAGCGTGGGAGGGATGCACACACACACATACACACATGCACACACATCTCAGTGGTACACAACACAAAACACACATTGCACACACACAAACCTGCACACACATACACACACACACACATGCTACACACACACAATCAAAAGGTCATGTGTTCAATCACAGAAATAACCGACAAAAGTAATAATAAATATCTATAAATGTTAACCAATGAAAGTCAAGATGCCACTCTTGGGTCCTTGAGACAACACAGAAAATAAGGCCCTTAACCCTCTGTGCTCCAGGGGGCGCTGTATCATATCTGACCAAAGCAAGCTGGGATATGAAAACAAGTTTTTCCAGGAGACTGATGTCACATGATGACAAGCCACAAAGATTATATCCTGTCAATAAAGTGCACTTCATATCAGTTCTATTCATACTTATCAAGGAGGAAATTGTTGAAAACGAATCATAAAAACAAACTGGAATATGCCAAACACACAGCCACAAACACTTCATGTCCTGTGGACAGATGAGACAAAACAGTTTTTACACACATGTTCACACGAAAAATGAACATACTAAACACACTCACACACAGCTCAAGCACAGTCTGAAATTACTACAGAAACAATCTAAAAACACAGTCCATGCACAACAATGACCCAAAACACACAGCTAAAACACCCAAGAATGGCTAAGAGGAAAAATTTGGACACTAAAGTGGCCGTTAGCCCTGACCTCAATCCACACCACACACACACACAACACAGTTTGCTCATGAGGACAAAATACTGAGAGGTGCTGTGACCAGTTACACACACACACACACACACACACACACACATTGTGACACATACATTTTGTCATTGTGACTTTTTCTTTCATGACCAAATACACAATGTACACACACACACACACACACACACACACATGCACACACACACACACACACACACACACACACACTAAAAAACGTTATGACCAGAATTAGACCCCTGTTTTTTTTTAGCTTGGTATACTTCTAGAGAAGGTTATAATGAAAGGTTATAAAGTCTTATGAGCTGTATGAGGCATAAATGCAGATGTGAGCAGATGTTTGTGTAATGCTTTTTAACACGGTGCTAATGGAAATGTACAGCATCATTATTAGGGTGTGACTGTGTGTGTATGTGTGTGTGTATATGTGTGTGTGTGTGTGTCCAACACAGGAACAGCAAATACACAATCCAACACAGGAACAGCAAATACACAATCCAACACAGGAACAGCAAATACACAATCCAACACAGGAACTGCAAATACACAATCTAAAAAAAGCAGAAATGAAAACAAAGTCCATCCCTGAAATGCAGGCTTCCGTGTTAGATCCGAGAAAGGAACCACCGGGACGTGGGAGTTGTGTTCGGCGAGAACGAGACATCCTGACAGCGCTGATGGAGCGGTTGCTCTTCATCCTGGAATCCACAATAATAATCCATGATCTGCTCATTTTGTTTTTTATTATAGGGTTTAATAGTTCTCAGGAACGCCGCTCGGGTTGAGTGATCTTTATAAAGCAATGCTGGATCGTTTCTCTTTACATAACAGAGACTTTATTACTATAATATGCATGTGTACAGTAGTGTGTAGTTACATTAACAGTGACTCACACTTTCCTCTACACAACACAACGGCTGCTCTGAAGTGCATTTAGAAGGTCAGAAATGTCAGACACAAACACCTGTGATCTGAAACCCAGTCCCGGTGAAAACGACATCACTATGAGGAGAGCAGCTCATGAGTTTGTGGATCTGAATCAAAGCTAAAATTAAATATAAAATATATTCTGGACCTTAAAAAGCATTCTGTTTTACTACAGAATTCCAGATGTGATCTTTTGTAGTTTGGATTCATTACTATTAATGTACAATATAGAAATTTATATCAATTTAGAATAGCTGCTCCTGACACAAAGTGCATGATTTCACATGGAACTGAGGACTCAGGAGATGATGTTAATGGAAAGAAGGTTAACACCACACACACACACACACACACACACACACACACACACACACCCACTCCTGCTTCACCTCTCTGAAGGGAAAATGTGAGTTATCATTAACATCACACCAGTCCAAATATGTGACGTATTTCATGAGTGTGTAACACATTTAAACACACATATACACACACCTACACAAAACACTCCAGGGAGTACACCCACTTTCCACATTCTGTCACTAATATACACACAAGCAAGAGTATGTGTGTGTATGTGTTTATATGTATACTAACACACACACACACACCACACACACACACACACACACACACACACATACACACACACACATATATATATATATATATAATTTTTTTTTTTTTTTTTTACAGCTTTGGGTGCATTACTATGTCAGTGATCTGCTCCTTCACAATGCTTTGTTTTGGCGAATGAATGAAACCTTGTGCATTTTTCATTCTGAACAATAAAAAACCCAAATGAATAAAGAAACTTCAGCCCGCGTCGTTCCCTGATCATTGTCAGCATTGATCTTTTATAATGTCAGAATGAAAGAGATGAAAAATGTGTTTTATTAACAATAAACACCAGTAATGTGTCTCCACTCACACTTCCTAAATTTCCCATAATTACACCTACAAACTGTACATTCACTACAGCACAAAAAATCTCCACATCTCATACGTACATTATTGTATATTATTGTATATTACTATATTACTGTACATTACTGTACAATACTGTATCTATATTATACTGTACTGTAGATTACTCTATATTACTGTACATTACATTACTGTACAATACTGTACAATTACTGTACATTACTCTAATTACTGTACATACTGTTACAATTACTGTAGATTACTCTATATTACTGTACATTACATTATGTACTATTACTGTACATTACTGTATTACTGTTTATTACTGTATGTACTGTACTGTATATACTGTATGGAACAAACACATGACCAGTTTACAACCAAAAGCAGAAAATAATTCTTAAAGGAGCCACGTAACATATATAACAATTTGAAAATATTACAAATAAAATTAATAAGAAATTAAATTAACAAGGAATTAATATTAAAATTATAATTATTCAATTAAGTAAAATCAATTATACACAATTATTAATTATCTATTAATGTAATAATTTATTAAATTATGCAAATCATTTTATCAAAGGTCTGTCCACAATTAGTTATAGTATTTGAAACTTGAATATTTATATAGACAGTCTGAATTTTTATAATATGTTTTATAATCCACCTCAGTCACAGTGTTGTATATATGTATATATACAGTGTTTTATATATTATATATTATATATATATATATATATATATATATATATAATATAATATATAGATTCCATCGACTACTGTAGCAAGATTTATCAATAATCTCCTGATGTTCTTTCCTCTCACTGTCCAGGAATCAATAAAAAAAACTCAACTGTTTGTGTTTATTGTGTACTTAAGTTTGTATTTACCCTTCATGAATGAATTTATCCTTAGATGGAGACATAAAGAACTTCTTGTACGTCGCCCTGGTAAATAAAAAATAAATAAAATAAATAATAAACCATAAATAATAATAAACCATCAGACACACATCTTAAAACAGACCAATCAGGAGTCAGGGGTTTAAGGTTCTGGGTTACTGATCAGAAGGTCGGGGGTTCGAGTGCCAGTAACACCAAGCTGCCACTCTTGGGTCCTGGAGCAAGGCCCTTAACCCTCTGTACTCTAGGGGGCGCTGTATCATGTCTGACCCTGCACTCTGACCCCAAAACTTCCAAACAAACTGGTTTTATAAAGAGTTTCACTGTACTGTGATGTTTATGTGATAAATAAAGACTATTATAATTAGGACGTAAAAATAAATATCATAGAAGGAGAACCGGCTGAGTTATAGAACAGCTTTTAGTGCTGCTAAAATCACTATCATTTATTAATAAATATACAAATAGAAATATCAAATTTAACTATAGAGGATTAAAATATAAGGATTAAGACATTTCTATACTCATTATTATACATAAATATATTTATACGTTGACAAGATGTTTCACATTTTCTGTTCATCCGGTTTCAATTTATAAATCAGGATTTTCAGGTCAGTTTTTTTCCTTTATTTAGGAAAAAAAATTATTTTTGTTTTTCATCTTTTTGCAGCAAAATTACATAAAAAAATATCAGATACAAAAAAATAGAATTTCAGGAACATCGCAGGAAAACGAAACAGCAAACAGACTGCAACCTGAAACACCTCTCATTCCCTACAGGTGGGTTTGGTTTGGCTATACGTGTAAAAATCACTCTTTAATCTCATATTGTATGTTTGATTTTGGAGTTTTGAAAGATACAGAAGTTAATTATTTATCTTTGTTCCATCAGAAAGAGTGAAGTGTAAAGTTGAACAGGGAAGTGTGAGTTTTGTATGAGATAATCATCAACCTTTAGTAGAAAAGAATTAAAGTTAAATGGAATGGAAACAATTAAACATGTAGCGTTCCAGTTTTACGTAACGGGACTATACAACGCAGCAGGTTCTACAGGGTCAAAGGTCAAAGCATTAACTTTGGGTTTTCTGAAACGTTTCAGGACAGGAATTTTAGACGAGAAAAACAAGAATCTGTTGATGGAGCTCGTATTTATTGGTGTAATAATTAAACCAGGAACTTGTTTATTTCTCTAAAATTAACATTAAAGTAGAAGTACACAAATCATTCAGTAATAATACAGATGTTGTAAAAGATCAGTAAAAGGACTGATTAAACTTTTTAAGTTAAAATGTAGTGAAATAAAAACAGTCATTACTGTTTTAGTGTAGCGGGATGCCACATCATATTAATATATATGTATACATTTGGGCGGTCGGTTGATTTAAACATTTTATGAGCTGTTTAAATGTCATTAATACTTTTTAATGCTTTAGTTCTCTAATTAACATGCGCATGGATAAATAGGGATTCATTCATTCATTCATTCATTCATTCATTCATCTTCTAGCGCTTTATCCGATCTTCCCTCGGGTCACGGGGAGTCTGTGTCTATCTCAGGCGTCTATGGGCATTAAGGCAGGATACACCCTGGATGGAATGCCAACCCATCGCAGGGACCACACCACCACACACCACACACACACACACACACCACACACACACACAACACATTCATGACACTAGGGACAATTTTCCAAGGTGCCAATCAACCTACCGTTGCATGTTTTTGGACCGGGGGAGGAGGAGGAAACCGGAGAACCGGAGGAAAAAACCCCCTGAGACACGAGGAGGGAACATGCACAAACTCCACACACACATGGCCGAGACGGGAATCGAACCCGGATCCTGGTGGTGTGAGGAGAACGTGATAACCACTAAACCACCGTGCCCCCTGGATAAATAGGGATGTTTATGTAAATGTAGGATATTATTAATGAAACCAAAATCCACATAGAGAAGATAAAATTTCTCAGAAATGTTTTAAAGTAATGACGATGTTTTAAACGACGTAAATCATCAGGACACCGAATGTGACTTGTGCGATGTTTCCACACGGAGAGTTAATGAGGTGACATTTTACCACTTCTAAAATGTTTTTATGTACACTTTGAGTATATTTTATTAAATTAAATAATTATTGTAATTTTTGATCACATTAAATGTTTACGGTTTAATTTATTAAATTAATTGATTAGTGTTTTTATACCTTTAACACGGTTATTTTGTTAAATATAGAGTCGGCTTGGTATTACTGTTATTGTGCTTCTCTCTGTTTCTCTCTGATCGTTCTCAATTTTGCTTTTGGGAAACAACTAATCTGAGATTGGTCTGCTGTTCTGCATGGTGTTCCTCAGGGATCTGTTTTGGGTCCCATATTGTTTAGTGTGTATATGCTCCCTTTGGGGCGTAGCATTACGAAATTTGGCTCTGGGTATCGTTTTTATCCGGATAATATTTCAATTCAATTCAATTCAATTTTATTTATAAAGCGCTTTTTACAATGTGTCATCGTCCCAAAGCAGCTTTACAAAATACTAATGTGTGAAAAGTGAAAATCAGTTTAGCACTAATTGTTTCTTGTTGAGCCGAAGTGACGGTGACGAGGAAAAAAACCCTGGGACAGGAAGAAACCTTGAGAGGAACCCGACTCACAGAGAAACCTCACCTCATTTGTGTTTGTGTTGTGTGGGTATGGTGTGTGTGTGTGTGTGTATGGTAGGATGTATAGTGGTAGTGTGGAGTGTATTATGAATTTGAGATTCAACGGGGGGGGAGTCACCATGAGGTTCTGACAGGAAAGAGTGCAGAGGGGGTCTGGATCACTAACAGCTCAGCAGTGGGAATGTAACTAAACGGAGAGAGAGAGAAAAAAAGGAGAGAAATGAAATGAGTGGTTAGTAAAGGTCATGGTTGCAGTATGGGAGTGTGTATATGTAGTGTCGAGTGCAGACGTGGACTCCGGCAGGATTAACTATAACAGCGACACTAGAAGGACAATCAGAGGGAAACACAGACATGAGATCTTCCTGATGTGTAAATAAACAGTCACTCTCACCACCACAAACCTGAGTGATTAATGAGATAATAATACATAAATGATAACGTTGTATTAACGTTAATGTATAATCTACATCTACTCAAGTCACACCAAAGCCCAAAAACAGCAAAAAAAAACAAAAAAACACCAAAACACCAAAAAAAAACACCAAAAAAAACCTTTACCTTTACAACCCAAACCTTTACAAACCCCAGAATTCAGCAGCACGTGTTCTTACATCCACCTCGTCACATCAGCACATTACAGGTGTCAGTTATACTTTGCATTATCTTCCTACTTTTAATATACTCACATTAACATACAAAGTGAAACAGCATAAACTCTTCACCATACTGAAGCGTTTACTCTTTAACTGTAGATTCAAATCTATATGTATACAGATCGCGATCCGTCACACCACTGAGGTCACGGAATGTCCTTCCTGTCACTGATAGAACAGTTTCCCACATTAACCAGGATCACAAAGTCTTTAAAAACATATCTGTATAAAATGTATTATATATTACCATATTATATCTTATGTTATGATGTATTTATTTATTTATCTTTGTTATTGTTTGTAGAGCTCATGTTACTACAAAAGTGCATTATTTACAAAATGTATTGTTATTATTTTATTATTATTATATATTTTTTTTACTTATCATTATTCTTATAGAAACAAAGAAAATGCGCCGCTATGAATGGCGGTACGTATCGAGGTAACGTGGGTTTATTTTATTATTTATTTATTTATTTTTCTCAACACCGTGGGAGACGCCGCAGTACAGTACTGCACACGATACACCTTTACATTCCGCTATTAAGTGGAATTGTTTTAATCCGAGTTTGACATGAAAATAAAGTGTTTTGGGAGTATTTAGGATTTCAACTATAAAATAACAATTTATAGGCATTTTTGATCCAAAATGTACATTTTTATTTTTACACGTTTACTGCGCACACTTTTGGAATGTAAAACGTGAATTTCGTGGGTGGATTGCATACAAATAGAAGTAGAAGTATAGATTTGAATGACATATTTTTCTCATCTACACGATCAAAATGTCAGAGTTTGTGTGTGTAGAAAATGTTCTGTCTGGAACCTGTGATGTTTGTTATAGCCAGGATATGAAACACCTGTGGGAGACTGAAAACCACCACACATACACACACTCACACAAACACACATACACACACACACACACGTCCACATACACATGCATTCCACACACGCACACTCAATACACATACACACACACACGCACTCACACACACACACGCACACCACTAAAATCCACACACCCACAACAACAACACAACAGATACACACAACCACATACACACACACATACACATACAAACACACACACACACAACATATACACACATGTACACACACACACACAAATTACACACATTAATTACATACACACACATTACACACATTACACACACAACACACACACCACACAAACACACATACCACACACCACACACACACCACACCTACATACATACATACACACACACACACACACACCAAACAACATACATACAAAGCAGAATCATCAGACGCTCACCGTCTCTGGGACTGAATAAAAATCCTTTATTGTTTAACTTATTGTCTAAACCAATTTAGAGTGCTGAGATGTTATATATATATATATATATATATATATTATATATATATATATAGATATATATATATATAAAACAGAACAGCTACATATCTTTTCTGGACAGTTGTCACTTACACGATCTTCTTGAAGATTCTTGAAGAACCACATTCCAGGATCCATTTACTAACATAAACAGTTTCTCATGTTGTTACATGTACAAATCCTGACTGAAATTACTTGTGTGTGTGAGTGTTGTGGTGTGTGTGGTGTGTGTGTGTATGTGTGTGTAGTGTGTGTGTTGTTTTAAAACAGTCAACAGTCGGCCTCTTGTGACTTTCACTGAAACAGGTTTTAAACAAACCAAAATTGATTATATTCCCATGAAACTTGGATTAAACCATTTATTTATTTTTATTTTTTTTAAAACGTTTTTACAATGTTCATCTCCCAAAGCAGATTTACAAAAATATAATGTTGAAAATGAAAATCAGTTTTGGCCTAAATTGTTCTTGTGAGCAAGCTGAGCGATGGTGGCAAGGAAAAACTCCCTGGGAAACAGGAAGAAACCTTGAGAGGAACCGTCTCAACAGAGAACCCATCTCATTTGGGTGTAGTGTTGTGTTTGTGGTTGAGGATGTATATTGTGTAGGGTGGAGTGTATTCAGCCGGGGGCGGAGTCACCAGGAGGTTCTGACAGGAACAGAGTGGAGAGGGGGTCTGGATCACTGACAGCTCAGAAGTGGGACATGTAGTGGGAAGAGGAAGAGAAGAGAGGGGAGAGAGAGAGAGCTGCGAGGAGAGAGAGAGAGAGAGAGGAGAGAGAGAGAGCGAAAGAGAGGGAGCGAAAGACGGAAAAAGAAGGAGGAAATGAAAGGATGGTTAGGAAAGGTCTGGTGCAGTATGGGAGTTTGTGTAGGGCGGAGGTGGTGCAGGAAGATCGGGGATAATTCAGGCGGATAAACATAACAGCATAATAAAAAAGGAGAATCAGAGGGAAAGCACGGACATGAGAGCTTCTGATGTGTAAGAAAACAGTCACTCTCCCACCACAAACTGAGTGATTAATGAGAGTGAGGCAGACAGCAACTAAACACACCAGATACTATAATACTCAACATCATGTGTCCCCAGATTACTCATTTTTATGCAAAACTATTCACTAAATTCTTGGTTAAATAAGAAGCCTGGACTTAAACAGTTGTGAGACTGTGTCTGTTTGATTCTCGAAAATTAATAGGGGGGAGTTCCATAATTTGGGGCTTTGTAAGAAAAAGCTCTGCCCCCGCTGTAATTTTCCAAATACGTGGTACTGACGACAGCCTGCATACTTTGATCGAAGCAGGCGTGGTGGAACATAGGCTCTAATATTCTGTCAGGTACTGCGGGGCGAGACCATTCAGTGCTTTATAATTAAAGTAATATTTAAATTCTATAGGAATTCACTGGAGCCAGTGCAGTATGGATAGACAGGGGTGATGTGCTCATATCCTAGTTCTAGTGAGACTCTGCTGCGCGTTCGGAATAACTGAAGTTATTTATACCCGTGCTGAACTCCGCCCGTACGCCTTACCGTCCTCCGCCTGGCTGGATCCCCGGCACGGCCTCGTTTTCCTGCATCTTAATTGACTCCTTCCTCCTCTTGGGCGCTCTTTCTGAGCTGCCACCCCCTGCTGCTCTTGGTATATTCTCTCCCTGCGCTCGATGCTCGCCTTGGCTCTTCATCCCCCCCGACTTTTACAGTTGTATGGGTTTGATTCGAAAGACATCTAGAGTTCAGTTGGTCTGATCTTTTCCTCCTCGCTGCACTTGGTCCGCGCCCGCGTCGCGCCTCCGCCCCTCTGTCTCCCGGCCTTTTAGGGGAAGTTATTAACATCCATTCTCTTATGGCTTTCACACACTGCTCACTTTACTTAACTGATTTTTTTCATTTTTCTAGCTGAGACATATAACTGTGTGTCTCAGCGTAACAATGGAAACTAATATCGTATTTACGAATTAAGTTGCCAGAGGAAGCATGTAAATAGAAAAGAGCAATGGGCTAATACCGAACCCTGTGGCACACCATACGTACCTGGGAATGCACAGAATAGTCACCATTAATCTACAAACGGTAGCGGTCATTAAATAAGACCTGAACCAGGCAAGGACAGTTCCCTGAATTCCTACTACTTTCTAACCTGTGAAGGAGAATTTTATGTCAATAGTGTCAAAGCTGCACTGAATCGAGTATACAGCAGAGAGACACACCTTGATCAGAGGCCAGAAAGAGATCATTACTACTTTGACGAGTGCTGTCTCGTGCTGTGATTGGGTCTAAATCCTGATTGGTAAACTTCGTGTATGTTATTCTTAAGTAAGTATGAACTTAACTGCTGTGCAACTATCTTTTCTAGATTTTTGAAATGAAGGGAGGTTTGTATGGCCTATAGTTTGCTAGTTCACTGGGTCGGGTCAGGTTTTTATTGTGGCTTAAGACTGTAATTTAAAGTTTGGGACTACCCCTGGAGGAAATTTTACTATTGTCGCAGGGGTTTGATATGCTGCTACTACCTGTTCAGAAAGTGGTCGTACGGGATCTAATAACAGTTGTCGATTTAGCGAAGAGATGAGGAAATAATCATTCTCTTCAACAGAGTAAATGATCTAGATTGGTCTGGTGTATTAGTTATCACAAAATCATGAAAAAATCGGGAGATAAGGCCTGCTATTTTCCTAATATTTTTATTTTGTTATTGAAAAGTGTCACTACTACATTTGTTACTGTGG
>JACRUU010000012.1:463735-466235 GCA_030449085.1 Kryptopterus vitreolus
GATTGGATATGATGATGAGATGGATGATGAGATTGGATATGAGATGATGAGATTGGATATGAGATGATGAGATTGGATATGAGATGATGATGAGATTGGATATGAGATGATGAGATTGGATATGAGATGATGAGATTGGATATGAGATGATGAGATTGGATATGAGATGATGAGATTGGATGATGATGAGATTGGATATGAGATGATGAGATTGGATATGAGATGATGAGATTGGACATAAAATGGTGAGATTGGATATGAGATGATGATGAGATTAGATTGGATATGAGATGATGATTAGATTGGATATGAGATGATGAGATTGGATATGAGATGATGAGATTGGATATGAGATGATGAGATTGGATATGAGATGATGAGATTGGATATGAGATGATGAGATTGGATATGAGATGATGATGAGATTGGATATGAGATGACGAGATTGGTTATGAGATGATGAGATTGGATATGAGATGATGAGATTGGATATGAGATGATGATGAGATTGGATATGAGATGATGATGAGATTGGATATGAGATGATGAGATTGGATATGAGATGATGAGATTGGATATGAGATGATGAGATTGGATATGAGATGAGGAGATTGGATATGAGATGACGAGATTGGATATGAGATGATGAGATGGGATATGAGATGATGAGATTGGATGTTTTGCAGGTTAAACACGTTAAAATGAGCCCAACGCAGTCGATCCTCTCGATCTTCACGCAGGACGATCACGAGCCCAGAGTCTCTCTGCCTTCCTGTATTTCAATTTGTATCAATGTTATTTTTTGCGGAATTTCCATCGGACGTGATTTCTCCACACTTTTATTAAAGTCTCTCCCTTTTGCCATATTTGGTCTTTTCACCTCATTTACCCTTAATTTTCTTACCTCCTGCTCCTCACATCCCAGTCCGCCATAGTTGTTTACCTACGGTACATCTTATTTAATGTCTTTGCAGGACACACACACACACACACACACACCACACACACACATTCATATACTGTGGACAATTTTCCAAGGATCCAATCAACCTACCGTGCAGGTTTTTGGACCGGAGGAAACCGGAGAACCCGGAGAAAAACCCCCTGAGGCACGGGGAGAACATCATCAAATCACCCTGAGTGAATCCGAGTTTCACAGATTTTTTACGTTTGCGGTTACGTGACGCCATGCGGCAGTCATATGTTCATGCAACCGACTCCATCTCACCTACGAGTGGTTTGTGTCACATGTGCATGTCGGGCGAACACGGGGCCGAACGGCGGAGCGTCAAATCTCCCCATTCATTCTCTATGAGGCCGGAATGTCACGGATTTCCTGAAATTCCGAACGTGTGTGTCGGGGGATTCGGGAGGTATATGATCGTGATCCACTCCGGACCCCCTACGAGTGGATTTGCCATATGTGCATGTCGGACGCTCACAGGCCCGAACTGTGAAGAATCACAAAATATCAACCCCATTCATTTTCTATGGGAAAAAATTCCCGGAAATTTGACCGAACTTAGAGAGAGATTATAATAGTTAGAGACGTGTGCGAAAGCATCACACCAAGTGACCACAAGAGGGCGCTTTTGTTGCTAGTTCTCAATAGAATGCTGAAAATTGGGCTATTTGTTTATTTATTTATTTTGTCTGTATTGCAGGATAGATGCCAGACCTCGTCGTCCCCGGGTTCTCGCAGTAATCATCCATATTAATCGACTCCGCCTTCATCACTCAGAGATCTACCTGCGCGCGCACACACACACAAACATTCACACACTAGGGACAATTTTCCAAGGTGCCAATCAACCTACCGTGCATGTTTTTGGACCAGGGGAGGAAACCGGAGAACCCGGAGAAAAACAAAACCCTGAGCACGGGGAGAACATGCAAACTCCACACACACATGGCCGAGACGGGAATCGAACCCGGACCCTGGCCGGTGTGAGGCGAACGTGCTAACCACTAAACCACCGTGCCGGAGAAATTATATATATATATATATATATATATATATGAGATCTGTGGTTTTTTTGTTGTGTTTTTTGTTTATCCAACAAAATGTCATAAAACCTCTCGCTCGGGGTAATTTTTAAAACTTTTCTGCTGAAAGGCTCTTTTTATTTGTCTGAAAAGAACACAGCTAAAAAAAAAGAAAAGAAAAATATTATAAATGAAATAAATAAATAAATAAATAAATGTGGTCATCTGAGCATAATGTGGTGCTGCCTCCAGACGTGCGTGTCCTTTAGAGCTGAAATAACAGAGAGCAGTCATGAGTGCTGCCTACACACGCACACACACACACACACACACACACACAAGCTGTCACACTAACAAAACAGGCGCTTTCATTACGAATCAGATGGCAGTATTTGGCTCCCAGATGCGCCGAACTGCACAGTCAGCATTTTTGGTGTGTGAAAGAGAGAGAGGAGAGAGAGAGAGAAGAGAAAGAGAGAGAGGAGAGGGGGGGATATATTGGTTGGAATCTCAG
>JACRUU010000012.1:476235-488735 GCA_030449085.1 Kryptopterus vitreolus
ACAACATGTGTAAGACACGCTACACACATGATAGATAGAACACGGGTACGACACGCTACACACAGATAGATACAACATGTGTAAGACACGCTACACACATGATAGAACACGGGTACAGTAGACACGACACACTACACACAGGATACAACATGTGTAAGACACGCTACACACATGATAGAACACGGAGTACGACACGCTACACACAGGATACAACATGTGTAAGACACACGCTACACACATGATAGAACACGAGTACGACACACTACACACAGGATACAACATGTGTAAGACACACTACACACATGATAGAACACGGGTACGACACGCTACACACAGGATAGAACACGGGAACATGTGTAAGACACGCTACACACATGATAGACAGAACACGGATCACGGGTACACACACGCTACACACAGACACATAGGACAGAACAGGACAGAACATGGGTACGACAGCTACACACAGGACAGAACATGGGTACGACATGCTACACACAGGACAGAACATGGGTACGACATGCTACACACAGGACAGAACACGGGTATGGGTGACATGCGACACACAAGACACACAGGACAGAACATGGTTATGACATGCTACACACAGGACAGAACATGGGTACGACATGCTACACACAAGATACAACATGGGTACAACACGCTACACAATACATATTATGGGTAAAACATGCTACACAATAACGATTATGGGTACAACACGCTACACAAGATACAACATGGTTACAATACGCTACACAAGACAGAACACGGGTAAAACATGCTACACAATACAGATTATGGGTACAACACGCTACACAAGATACAACATGGGTACAACACACTAACACACATACAGAACACAGATATGGGGTGACACGGGTAAAACACGCTACACACTGGACAGAACACGGGTAAAACGGGTATGACATGCTACACACAGGACAGAACATGGTTACGACATGCTACACACAGGACAGAACATGTTTTACACTAAACACGTTATGACATGCTACACACAGGACAGAACATGGTTATGACATGCTACACACTACACGGGGACAGAACACGGGTAAAACACGCTACACACTGATAGAACACGTGCTACACACACTGGATAGAACACGGGTAAAACACACTACACACAGGACAGAACATGGGTAAAACACACTACACACTGGACAGAACACGGGTAAAACACGCTACACACTGGACAGAACACGGGTAAAACACACTACACACACTGGACAGAACACGTGTAAAACACATGCTACACACTGGACAGAACACGTGTAAAACACGCTACACACACACTAAGACAGAACACATGAACACTGTAAAACACGTAAAACACACTACACACTGGTACAGACACACACACATGGACAGAACACGTGTAAAACAAAACTGGACATTAACACTGTCCGGGAAAACACGAACGTAAAAAACTAACACTGGACAGAACACGGGTAAAACACACTGGACAGAACACGGGTAAAAAACACACACAAACACTGTGTAAAACACACTACACACTGGACAGAACACGTGTAAAACACACTACACACTGGACAGAACACGGGTAAAACACACTACACAGGACTTAACACAGATAAGACACGCTACACAGGACACAACACAGATCACACTACACACTGCAGTACACCAAGACTCACTAAAGTATCTCTTATATGATAAGCAGGAAAGGCCCCAGGGGGGAGGAGTCAGTGGATAGCCACACCCCTCCCTGCAGCCAAACCCAACTGAGGCTCATTCAACATTACATCAGCAGCCTGCCAACCAATCAGAGTGAGTAAAACTCTGACCTGTCTTTTCAAGCATCTTTCAATAGAAATAATTCTTACACACAGCTTGTGTGTGTGTGTGTGTTGTGTTGTGTGTGTGTGTGTGTGTGTGTGTGTGTGTGTGTGTTTTAGGTTCGGAGCAGGATGACAGTGATTTCAGGACTCAAACTAAAGCTCCAGTGTGGCGGGAAAGGAAAGGGAGCAGAGACCTGACAGAACAGATCAACCAGGACACGAGTGTGTATCTCACACACACACACACATACACACACACACACACACACACACACACTCACACACACACACAAACACACACACACACACACACACACACAATAAGGTCAAAATAAGGTCAAATCACTTTGTATATCAGTGTAGGTAAATAAAATATGTAATACTGTATTTATATATGTGTATAGATTATGGGCCAAAAATATTTGGACACCAGAGTCAGATTTGGTTTTCCTACAAACTGTTACGGAGCACATTTGGAAATTTCATATTTTAAAACTGTTTTTTAAATTTTGTTTGTTTCGGACGATTTATCTAATTTAATTTATATATTTCTTTATTTAATATATATATATATATATATATATATATATATATATATATTTTATTTTTTTTTTTTTGGGGGGAATATCATGAATTTTTGTCATTTGTAAAATCAAATCAAAGATACTTTTTTGTAAAAAAAAAAAAATATGAATTATTCTAAATTATAAACAAAAAAATATATAATTATATTATACACTTATATTGTAAGTATTGTACAGTTATAATTGATTATAAATAAATAAAATAGTTACTACTTTACATCCTATCACACCATCCACGAGTAATAATTATATATGAAATATACATGTTTAAATAATAAAATGGTACAGCAGGTCCTTTATTATAAATGTAGAATGAGTGGTCGAGACTTTCAGAATATTCATAATGTGCAGTTTGGGTTGTCTGGAACAAATGATTTGAGGTGTGTGTGTGTGTGTGTGTGTGTGTGTGTGTGTGTGTGTGTGTGTGTGTGTGTGTGTAGATCCCAGGCAGGAATGTGCTTTGGAACTGTTGGAATCAGAGAGAGTGTATGTCTCTTATCTGTCTCTGCTGCTGAAGGCCAACATCACCTACAATGGATGTGAAAGCTCTAATCTCAAAGACAAAAGGTAACACACACACACACACACACACACACACACACACACACACACACACACACACACACACACAGGTAATAATGACATGTTTGTTTGTTGGCCCCAGGCTTTTCCCTTCCTCGTTACGCTTTTTGATTCAGCAGCACCTCGAGCTCTTGCATCTTCTGCAGGAACGTGTGCTCAAGAGTCACTGGCAAGGCATTATGGGAGATGTGTTTCTGCGTCTTACCAGTAAAGAGGTACTGGACCTTATTTCATTTGTACGTCAGTAATACAGGTGAAGGAGTTTCAGTGAAGGAGGCGTGGCTTATATATATATATTAATTATATATATATATATATATATAATATCCAGTAGTCTCAGTGATGGAGGCGTGGCTTATATATATATTAATACCAGTAGTCTCAGTGATGGAGGCGTGGCTTATGTATATTAATATCAGTAGTTTCAGTGAAGGAGGCGTGGCTTATGTATATTAATATCAGTAGTTTCAGTGAAGGAGGCGTGGCTTATATATATATTAATACGGTTTGAATACAGTAGTCTCAGTGATGGAGGCGTGGCTTATATATATATATATTAATACCAGTAGTCTCAGTGATGGAGGCGTGGCTTATATATATATTAATACCAGTAGTCTCAGTGATGGAGGCGTGGCTTATATATATATATATATATTAATACCTAAGTAGTCTCAGTGATGGAGGCGTGGATCTTAAACTTCTTATATCACAGGAACATATATTAATACCAGTAGTCTCAGTGATGGAGGTACACCCCATATAACCAAACAACACGTGGCTTATATATATATATATATTAATACCAGTAGTCTCAGTGATGGAGGCGTGGCTTATATATATATTAATACCAGTAGTCTCAGTGATGGAGGCGTGGCTTATATATATATATATATATTAATACCAGTAGTCTCAGTGATGGAGGCGTGGCTTATGTATATTAATACCAGTAGTCTCAGTGATGGAGGCGTGGTTTATAGTCTCTAGTCTTAGTGAAGGAGGTGTGTCATATATATGTGTTCCAGTAGTCTCAGTCAAAGAGTGCGTCATCTTATGTGTATATTAATCCTAATGGTCTCAGTCGAAGGAGGCGTGGTTTAGGCGTGCTTATGTATATTATCAGTAATGACACAGTAGTCTCAGTAAAGGAGGCGTGGTTTATGTATGTGACCCAGTAGTCTCAGTAAAGGAGGCGTGGTTTATGCATATTAGTTCCACTAGTCTTAGTGATGGAGGTGTGGCTTATGTATATTAATCCCAGTAGTCTCAGTGAAGGAGGTGTGGTTTATATATGTGTCCCAGTAGTCTCAGTCAAGGCGTGTCTTAGTATATTAATCCTAAGGCGTGGCTTATGTATATTAATCCTAATGGTCTCAGTGATGGAGGCGTGGCTTATGTATATTAATCAGTGATGGAGGTGTGGCTAATGATCTCAGTGATGGAGGCGTGGCTTATGTATATTAATCCTAATGGTCTCAGTGAAGGAAGAGTGGTTTATGTGTCACATCTGTGTGTGTGTGTGTGTGTGTGTGTGTGTGTGTGTGTGTGTGTGTGTGTGTGTGTGTGTGTGTGAGACAGAGTGATTTTTTGGACAATTACCTGTCCTATCTAAAAGGAGCTCCCAGAATGCCTTTCAGCTGTCAGCTCATTCTCGAAGCCTGGAGGCCTGCTAGAGGTACACACACACACACACACACACACACACACACACACACGGCGATCAGAGTGTGTTCTGATTGGTTGTGCATGTTGTAATCTAGGGTGACATCACAGGAGATGAGACGCGTCCGTCTCTCCACACTCTGCTGCTAAAGCCAGTCCAGCGTGTCCCAGAATACCTCAGGCTCTTACAGGTGTTCATCTAACTGTGTTTTCATTCTCTCCATCTCCATCTATCCATCCTCCATCCATCCATCCATCCATCCATCCACTCACTCACCTATCAATCCATTCATCCATCCATCCATCCATCAGGGAGGAGCCCGCAGCCACGCATCCAGCCAGCCAGCCACGCACTTCACGATCCAATCCAGGCATCGCATCATCCATCCATCCACTCCACTCACCATCCATCCATTCATTTATTCATCCATCCATCCATCCATCCACTCACTCACCTATCAATCCATTCATTTATTCATTTATTCATCCATCCATCCAGCCATCCATACATCCACTCACTCACCTATCAATCCATTCCAGTTATTCATCCATCCATCCATCCATCCATCCATCCATCATCCACTCACTCATCACCTATCAATTCATTCATTCAGGTCATCCATCCTCATCCATCCCCATCCATCCACCACTCATCACCTATCAATCCATTCATTTTATTCATTTATTCACCATTCCATCCATCCATCATCCATCCATCACCTATCAATCATCCATCCATATCATCATCATCCATCCATCCTATCCATCCACCCATTCATCTATCAATCCATTCATTTATCCATCCATCCACTCACATATTGACTCGTTCATCCATCTATCAATCCATTTATCCTTTCATCCATCCATCTATACATCTAACTCATTCATTCCTTGACCTATTTATCCTTCCACCCATCCACCTATCTACCATCCATACATTCATGCATCTATCTATTCATCCACACAACCATGCATCTCTACACCAATCCATCCATCCATCCCTCCATCCATAATCCGTTTATTTATCTATCTATTCCATCCATCCACAATCCATTTTTCCATTTATACATCCATCAATCCATCTACAACCCATTCATCAATCATCCATAAATCTCTCCATCCATCTACCAGCCTTTTATTCATTCACTCATTAATCCATAAGTCCACCCATCTATACATATATCCATCCATTCCATCCATTGCTTATCCATCCATCCATCCATCTACCATCCTTTTATTCATTCACTCATTAATCCATAAGTCCACCCATCTATACATATATCCATCCATTCATCCCCTTATCCATCCATCCATCCATCCATCCATCCATAACTTGTTCATATAAATAATTGATGCATCTAAAGGATAATGAATGTGTATGTGCTGCTCATTTATTTAATATTCCGTGTGTGTGTGTGTGTGTGTGTGTGTGTGTGTGTGTGTGTGTGTGTGTGTGTGTGTGTGTGTGTTAGAACCTGTTGCACCATACAGAATCCGAGCATCCAGATTATTACCTGCTGCTTGTGTGTGTACAGCATCTCAGATCCTTCACCTCCCAGTACTGTAACCTCCTCCAACACAACCAGGACACACACTCACACACACACAACCTGTACACACACGAGACGGACCGGGCCACACACACCAGCAAGGAATTCAGCAGGTCAGTATGCCACAGTGTGTGTGTATTTAGTGTACGTCTGATTGTCCTGGTGTCTAGTGTGTGTGTGTTTATAGTGTGTGATTGTCCTGTGTCCTATTGTGTTTATTGTGTCTGTGTGTGATTGTCCTAGTGTTTATGTGTGTTTGTGTTGTATTGTGTGTGTGTGTGTGTGTGTGTCCTGTGTGTTTATGGTGTGCGTATTGTGTGTGTGATTGTCTATGTGGGTGATTGTCTGGTGTTTATTGAGTGTGTGGTATTGTGTGTGTGTGTGTGTGTGTTATTGTGTGTGTGTGTGTGTGTTGTGTATTGTGTGTGTGTGTGTTTATTGTGTGTATGTCATTGTCATTGTCCTGGTGTTTGTGTGTGTGTGTGTGTTTATTGTGTGTGTCATGTGTGTGTGTGTGTGTGTGTATGTGTGTGTGTGTGTGTGTGTGTGTGTGTGTGTGTGTGTGTGTGTGTATATGTATGTCATTGTCCTGGTGTTTATTGTGTGTGTGTGTGTGTTTATGTGTGTGTGTGTGTGTGTGTGTGTAGTGTGTGTGTGTTTATGTCATTGTCCTGGTGTTATTTGTGTGTGTGTGTGTGTGTGTATATGTATGTCATTGTCCTGGTGTTTATTGAGTGTGTGTGTGTATGCATGTCATTGTCCTGGTGTTTATTGTGTGTGTGTGTGTTTATTTGGTGTTTGGTGTTTACTGTGTGTTTATTGTGTGTTTATTGTGTGTTTATTGTGTGTTTATTGTGTGTGTTTGTTTGTTGTAGGTTGATTGTGTGTGTAGGTTTAATGTATTTCTGATTGATTGTCCTGTTTATTGTGTGTGTGTGTGTGTGTGTGATGTGTGGTGATTGTGTGATTGTGTGTTATTGTGTGTTTTATTGTGTGTGTGTGTGTGTGTGTGTGTGTGTGTTTATGTGTGTGTGTGTGTGTGTATTTATTGTGTGTGTGTATTTATTGTGTGTGATTGTCCTGGTGTTTATTGTTTATTGTGTTTATTGTGTGTTTATGTGTATCTATTGTGTTTATTGTGTGTTTATTGTGTGTTTATTGTGTGTATATTGTGTGTTATTCAGATCTACAGGAAAACAGATGTATAAAGTGGATTGTGAAAGTTCATCAAATTACAGCAGCACCAGTGGACAGATGTGAGTCAACAACACATTTCATTACTGTGTGTCTGATTCAATCAAAGTATTATTTATCCATCCATCCATCCATCCATCCATCCATCCATCCATCTTTTCTTTCTCCCGTATATTTTATCCATCCATCATCTATTTGTTTTATCCTCCATCAATCTAAGTGTCTAAACTCTGTCCATTTAATAATTCATTTATTACATCTGTTTCACAATCACCCGTTTCATCAATCCTTTCATCTTTTCACTATTCCATTAAACTTACTGTCCATCCATCCATCCATCCATCCATCCATCCATCCATCCATCCATCCATCCATCCACTCGTTTCCTCTAATCTCATCTTATAATTACATCCATCCACTCTACAGATCTTATACTATAATTCCTATAGATCCATCCATCCATCCATCCATCCATGTGAAATCTATGCATCAATCCCTCCATTTATCCCTCCACCATTCTATCATCCCCCGGTCAGTCAGATCAATCAGTTAAACTACCTTCAAACAATTTCTTTATTCATCTGTAAAACCCTTCAGTTCTATCCATCTATCTCTTCATTCTCTATCTCTCTCTCTCTCTCTCTCTCTCTCTCTCAGTAATCCACCCCATAAACAGAGAAGAACGAAAGCCGCTGTCCATCATTATCCGGACTGGGAGGCGGAGCCTAATCGTTTCCCCCCTGACATTTCTTTCGTTTCCGACTCGGAATCACGTCACAAAGCCACGCCCATTCAACTACACAGGATTCCAGAAGCGGAGAGGGCGGGGTCCGCCCTGGCCGACGCGATGGAGACATTCCTCCCATACCGACACGGAGACTCTCGCTGTTCGAGCCGGTCCCATTCAACTGACTCCAGCATCGACATCGCCTTTGTAAGATGTAGCCCCTCCCTCAATCCGGACAGCCAATCACAGAGCAGAGGGCGGAGCAGCGGAGGCGGGGTTTATAGACCCCGCCGTGGCCGCGGGTCACCTGACTCGCCCAACGTCATGAAGCCTCTGCAGCCGGTACAGCGGAAGAGCAAGTCCCTCAACGGCCTGCAGCTGGACAGCATCGACAGCCGTCCCCACCTGATCAGAAGTCCCGCCCACCCGAGGCTGGTGCGCCAATCGAGCGCCAAATCCAGGCTGAAGAACAGCAGCCCGGAGCGGCGTCACCAATCCGACGCACATCCCATCGTTAACGACCTCGCACGCAAGGTTATACACCAACGCAACGTTTCTCTCTAATATCTAAAATCCTTTCTTCATAAACGTACTTTCTTATCGCAGGATTCCGGACCTCCGATTTGGGAGGACTTGAAGTGGAAAGGCGTGTCTGAAGAATGTGAACACACTCCTCCGAGTGAACGTAGCAGGAAGGAGGGAAAAGGTTTCCGGAGCTCCTTCAAAAAGCTTTTTAAGAAGAGGTGAGGGTAATGAACACACCTACCACACACACACCATCACACACACACACAACACACACGGGTGGTTTATAAGGACCTTGTTTATGAGGACCTGTGTAGAAAAACATGTCAACCAATCAGATTTCAGGCACCGGGGACGTCTAACAGGCGTCCAATGATCTTTTTAAGAAAAAGCTGGACATTGTTGAAGAAAAGTCGTCTAAAACATTTTATACATTTATACAAAACACAATTTGATGTCTTTAAAAAAAAGTGTAATGCATTGTGTGTTGTGTGGGGGGGGGCAGGAAACTGGTTGATTTGATGAGGTAGATTAATATTGAGGTAGGACATCCACAACAAGCCAGAAGGGTCCCATCAGGAGTGTCCCATCAGGAGGGTCCCATCAGGAGGGTCCCATCAGAAGGGTCCCATCAGGGTCCATCAGGAGGGTCCCATCAGGGTCCCATCAGGAGTGTCCCATCAGGAGGGTCCCATCAGGAGGGTCCCATCAGTCCCATCAGAAGGGTCCCATCAGGTGGGTCCCATTAGGGTCCCATCAGGGTCCCAAGGGTCCCATCAGGGTCCCATCAAGGGTCCCATCAGAAGGGTCCCATCAGGAGTCCCATCAGTCCCATCAGGGTCCCATCAGGAGTCAGGAGGGTCCCATCAGAAGGGTCCCATCAGAAGGGTCCCATCAGAAGGGTCCCATCAGGAGTCAGAAGGGTCCCATCAGTCCCATCAAGGGTCCCATCAGGTGGGTCCCATCAGGAGGGTCCCATCAGGAGGGTCCCATCAGGAGGGTCCCATCAGGAGTGTCCCATCAGGAGGGTCCCACTGCCTCAACCTAAAGTGAATCCTGGTGCTATTGCATCACCACTCCTGGTCATACTGGTTTGTCCAGGCCAGTGACGTCCATTTCTCTAGATGTCCATTACAGAGCAGGAGTATGAAACACATCGTCCACGTGGATCACATCATCATTATGGTTTCCCTCGAAGACCCAGATGTAACTATAAGACCGTATATAGTGTTTGATGAGCGACGTCGCCTCATAACACAAAACACAAACAAACAAACAAACAAACAAACATGTCTTCTCTTTCACATCTGTATGGGAATCTCCTTCCATCTGCATCCATTCAATTCTGAGAAACACCGATGTGGGAGACACTGCACTCTAGTGGCGGGATGCCGTCACTGCACGGTACCAGTCGCATGCATTGTGGGAGATGTAGTTTATTACGCATTAAAGCCATGTTATTCTTACTCTGTCATGTTCTCTCACATTCTCACCAGATGCTCCTGATCGTTCCAGATGTGTTATCTTTTAATCCGCGCAAGTCCGGCGGTCCGTCTCTGAAGTGTTTATTTATTTGTTTGTTTATTTGTTTGTTTATTTGATAAGGTCTGGTGGTGAGAAAGCGGTGGAGAAGAACGACGGGCAGAGCAGCAACGAGCCGGAGACTGGGAGGTTAAACAGAGCAAGACAGCCTGGAGATGTCGACAGAGGGACTGCCGTGTAAACACGTGCGAACACACACACACACACACACACACACACACACACACACACACACACACTAGATTGAACCTTGTGTATAGTGATTAGTGCTGTACGATCCTCGCTAAAATGTGAATCACGATTTTTCTCTGTGGGAATTGAGGTCACGATTCTCTCGCACGAGAGAATGTATTGCACTAAAGAACAAAAACAAAGTGTAAAAAAAAAACAAAAATAATCTACCAATAACGCTATATATATAAAACAGCACTAGCGTGTGAACGTAGCATCGATGTGAACGGTTTATACTTGTGCGTGGAGTGAACGCTGTATCCGACGCCGTCGTCGTGAGCGTTTTATACGTCTGCGTGGCTCTGCAGTGACGACTCCCAAACACTAGATGGCGGTGTTTGAGTTGCTTTAGTAACAACGGTGACGTCGTGCAATGACGGGAATTCGCTGTAAAATGGTTTCCTCTGCTCGCTCCATATCCGTGCTTTCTTTCTTCACTACGGACTTTAAAAAACGGCGGTACGGAGGAACACGCCGCCGAACCGACCAATCACAGACCTCGCTAAGGTAAATACTCTGAAGTGAATCAGCGTCATTTAGTAGTGAGATCGTGTGTGTGTGTAAGGATCGAGATCGTGATTCCCCCCCCCACGATTAATCGTGCAACACTGATACCAGTGCAGTCTCTCTCTCTCTCTAGAAGAGTCATGTTGGTGTAAAGACATTATTGATGGTGTATCTCTTTATATAATGCAACGATACGATTAAAGTGACATATGAAACATGCTGACGCGCTACAATACTACTGGGATGGTGGTGTAGTTCAGTGGTTAAGGTGTTGGACTCTGGACCGGAAGATCACGGGTTCAAATCCCACCACCACCACCAAGCTGCCACTAGTGGGAGCCCTTGAGCAAGGCTCTTAACCCTCACTTGCTCTGGATAAGGGCGTCTGCCTAATGCTGTAAATGTAATGTAATATTCACCCCATATATCATCCCTAATAGCCGTACACACACACACACACACACACACACACACACACACACACACACACACCTTGTGATGCTCCTTTGATGCTTCCATGAGAATTCTTGCTCCTCCCTCAGACGGACTTTATCCTTCACTCTGTAACATGATCAGAGTTTCTGCAGATTTCAACAAATATTTAACCGTGAAAAATAAAAGGAATTTAAAGAAAAGGAAAAAAAAGAAAATACAGTAAAATCAGAGAGAAATTTACACCCATAAAAATCAAATATTATATAAAAATATATAAAATACAATATATATATAAAATATATAAAATAAATATAAAATATAAAATATAAAAATATATAAAATATATAAAAAGAAAAATATTATAAGAATATAATTAAAATAAATAAATATATTATAAAATAAAATAAAAAAATATTAAATATAAAATATAAAAATAAAAATATATAAAAAATATATAATATAAAAAAATAAAATAAAATAAAATAAAATATATAAAATAAAATATTATATAAAATATATAAAATAAAATAAAATATATATAAAATATATAAAATAAAATATAAATATATAAATATTATATAAAAATATAAAAATATAAAACATATATACAATATAATAAAATATTATATAAAATAAAATATATATATATGTAAAATAAAATATTATATAAAATAAAATATATATAAAATATATAAAATATATAAATATATATATATATATAATAATAATAAAATAAAATATATATAAAATATAATAAATATAAACAAAATATAAAATAAATATATAAAATAAAATATTATATAAAAATCTTATATAAAATAAAATATATAAAATATAAATATAAAATATATAAAATAAAATATTATATAAAAAACATTTCTTTTAAACGTTAAATTTGTATCTCTTTAAAAAGACGCAGTGGAAACCCCGATGATGCGCATTAACACTACACATAAACACTCACTGGATTCCTATTTTACACCAATAAACCGTAACCTTCCCGTGTGTGTCGTCACTGTGTGTGTGTGTGTGTGTGTGTGTGTGTGTGTGTGGTGTGTGTGTGTATCGACGGGAGAAACACCATGAAATAAGACACAATCATTGGTCGGTTGTTTGTATCCACCTTTAATGTGTGTTCCCTCCA
>JACRUU010000012.1:491235-506235 GCA_030449085.1 Kryptopterus vitreolus
TGTAGGCGAACGTGCTAACCACTACCCCGTGCCCCCCTTGTTTATTTGTTTATTTGTTTGATAAAAGATAGTGTTGGTATTTCTTTACAATCAGATTTCATTTGTCACATCACATGTTGCAAGGCAGCTGCAGCTTAAAGTATATGTTGATAAAACTTTTCCAGTTATTTAAAATTAAAAAAAAAAATCTAAATAAAAACAAATAAAATAAATAAAAAATAAATAAATTTGAAAAAAATAATAGTTTCAATAATAAAATAAACATTTAATTTTTCACTTCTTATTTTCAACAACAACAATAATAATAATAATAATAATAATAATAATAATAATACGCATAATATAAAATATAAAAACAAGCATAATAAATAACTATGGGTTCTCCGGTTTCCCTCCTCGGCCGTTTAAAAACATGCACGGTAGGTTGATTGGCACCTTGGAAAATGGTCCCTAATGTATGAATGTGTGTGTGTGTGTGTGTGTGGATGTGTGTTTTTGTGTGTGGTGTGTGGGTGTGTGATGGGTTTGGTATTCCATCCAGGTGTATCCTGCCTTAACGCCCATAGACGTCTGAGATAGACACAGACTCCCCGTGACCCGAGGGAAGATCGGATAAAGCGCTAGAAGATGAATGAATGAATGAATAATAATAATAATAATAATAATATACATTTTATCCACTGAGCAACAACATGATGCTGTCTGTGTTCCTATTGGTCGAGGACAGACCCGTCGCTTGCTGATTGGCTGAGGAGTGGGATGGCTCTTTCATTATGTTTATATGTACTGTACTTAAAAACTTTGTTTATTACTTAACATGAATAATACAATAATACAATAATGTGCTACAAAATTTGTTAGTAAAAAACAGTTTATAATGTAATTCCTAACGTTCGGGAACATTCGCTCTCTTTGCATTTCGTTATCGTTACGACGCCTCAAAATGTAATAATAATAATACATAAACATAATATATATACATACTTATTATTATTATTATTCATCTTCTAGCGCTTTATACGATATTCCCTCGGGTCACGGGAGCCTGAGTCTATCTCACGGCTGGGGCAGTAGCAGGATACACCCTGGATGGACTGCCAACCCATCACACACCACACACACACACACACACCACTAGGGACAATTTTCAAGGTGCCATCAACCTACTGTGCATGTTTTTGGAAGGAGGAGGAGGACCGAGAACCCGGGGGAAAAACCCCCTGAGACACGGGGAGAACATGCAAACTCCACACACACAGGGCCGAGACGGGATCGAACCCGGACCCTGCGTGTGAGGCGAACGTGCTAACCACAAAACCCCATGCCCCCCCATAATTATTATTATGTATAATGTAATCGGTGTTGCTAAATCGTATTGGTTTTAAATCTGGTGACATCATGGGAGTTTATTGCGTCCGAGAGCATGTGATCCGCCGGAAAAGTTCGCTCGAAGCCGCCGATGTTCGTTTCTCGTACAGGAAATCCTCTGTTTGCACGTTAAGCGAAAGGGCGCATTGTAAAGGAGCGCATGGTGGCTGGAGGGGAGGATCGTAACGGAGCGCCGCACAAAGACGGATAACAGTGTGATGAGCGGCGAGCGTCAGGCGCCGGTTACATCGTCTCCCCGCGGCTACCATGTGCTCGTCAGCAGCGCTGTTACATGACGAGAGCTTCTTCTTCGGAGGAGGAAAGATCTTGGATAAGAACAGTGTTATAATGATGGATTCAAATGTTTTGGGACACCTGACTACAGAGATCTACACCCTTTAAACAGGTCTCCTCACCTACTGGTGTACAAGTATAGATTCATTCATTCATCTTCTACCGCTATCCGATCTTCACCGGGTCACGGGGAGTCTGTGTCTATCTCAGGCGTATAGGGGATTAAGGCAGGATACACCCTGGATGGAATGCCAAGCCATCACAAGCACACACACACACCACACACACACAACATACACACTAGGGACAATTTTCCAAGGTGCCAATTCAACCTACCGTGCATGTTTTTGGAGGGGGAGGAAACCGGAGAACCCGGAGAAAACCCCCTGAGGCAAGGGGAGAAACATGCACAAACTCCACACACAACATGGCCGAGACAGGAATCGAACCCAAACCATGGCGGTGTGAGGCGAACGTGATAAACACTAAACCACCGTGACCCCCTATGAAAAAATTATATTAGTTATTTATTTATTGCTATTGTGGTTAACTTTTTGAGAAGAAAAAGGATATAATATATATAATATATATATATATATATTTATATATAGTATATTATATATATATATATATGTAATGTATATATATATATATATATATATAATATAAAATAATTAACGATTAGATAAATGTAATACATCCTAAATACGTTATTAAACATTGAATTATATGTAAGATAGTGACCCCTTTGATGAAGAGATCATCAGTGTTATTCACTTCCCCGGTTATAATGCCATAATGTCATTCCTGTGTACATGTTTATACCTGACCTGTTGTTCTGGAACGTCCCGGAGTATTTGGTCCCGTCTGGGAAATAGTACGTCCCGTTTCCGTGGTACATGTTGTCTCTGAACTGGCCTTGGTACACGGCTCCCGAGGGGTGCGAGAGCGTCCCGCTGCCGTTCATCTGCAACCACACCGAGGCCGTTTGCGTACCCGTACACACGGCGTATATCGTCTCAACCAATAACAACACAAAAACAAACAAACAAACAAAAACAAACCTTATCGTTATTCCACTCTCCGGCGTACGTCGTCCCAGAGGAGGAGATCTGCGTCCCGAAACCTGTCCTCGTCACCACGCCGCCTAGGGAAGGACAACACTCGCCTTCTGCCCCACACACACACACAACAACAACAACAAAAAAAAAAAAAAAAAAAAAAAAACATCAGAAATAATACACACACAGGACAAACATTTGTGGACACTGGCACATGCTCATACTTACATATATATGTGTGTGTGTGTGTGTGTGTGTGTGTGTGTGTGTGTGTGGTGTGTGTGTGTGTGGTGAATGCAGATTCATTCTAAAGATTCAGTTTAAACTGATTTTTACGATAAATTTATTGATTAATGCGTATTTTCTGTTTGATCATTTCTATTAAAAACAAACAAACAAACAAACAAACAAATAAATAATCATAGAGAAAATGTATATATTAACATATTAAAAGCGTCCATGTGTCCTGATTATTTGCGTCATTAAAAAAACGTCATTATTTTAAAACCTTTATAAGAATATTTAAATTTAAGGCTGGGGAGGTTTAAGGGCTTTGCTCAGGGGCTCCCTCTAGTGGCAGCTTGGCGATGGTGGGGTCTGAACCATGTGATCTTCCGGTCCAGACCCCAAAAACTACCATACAACAAAACAATCTACTGGCCAATCAGAGCAGAGGATGAGAGGATGAGAGGATGAGAGGATGACAGGATGACAGGATGACAGGATCTCTATAATACAACATCAGAACACCATCTCTATATACTGCCTGTGTCAGCCATGTTAGAGCTCTCTCTATCTCTCACTCTCTCTCATTCTCTCTTTTTCACTCTTTCTATATCTCTCTCTATCTCTCTCTCTCACTCACTATCTCTCTCACACACTCTCTCTCTCTCTCTCTCTCTCTTCTCTCTTTTCACTCTTTCTATATCACTCTCTCTATCTCTCTCTCTCTCCCACTCACTATCTCTCTCACACACTCTGTCTCTCTCTTTATCTCACTCTCTCTCTCATTCTCTCTTTTTCACTCTTTCTATATCACTCTCTCTATCTCTCTCCCGCACACACTCTCTCCTCTCATTCTCTCTTTTTCACTCGTTCTATACACTCTCTCTCCCGCCTCACTATCTCTCACACACTCTGTCTTTCTCTTTATCTCACTCTCTATCATTCTCTATTTTTCACTCTTTCTGTATATCACTCTCTCTCTCTCTCCCGACTCTCTCTATGTCACTATCTCTCTCACACACACTGTCTCTCTCTTTATCTCACTCTCTCTCATTCTCTCTTTTTCACTCTTTCTGTATCACTCTCTCTCTCCCACTCTCTTTATGTCACTATCTCTATATATCTCACTATATCTACATTAAGTATAAAAAAAATAATATATATATATATATATATATATATATATTATATCATCTCTCTCTCATTCTTTCTCTTTCAATCTTTCTACATCACTCTCTTTGTCTCTATCTCTCACACACACTCTGTCTCTCTCTCACTCTCTATATCTCACTATCTCTCTCACACAACACATTATCTCTCTCTCTCTCACTCTCTCTTTTTCACTCTCACTCTATCTCTCTCTCTCTCTGACACACACACTCTGTCTCTCTATCTCACTCTTTCTCTCTCTCACTCTCTCACTCTCTCTCTCTCTCTCTCTTACTATTACTGGTTTTGCTTTTGTGTGTCACTTTTTGCGAGAGAGAAAAAAAATGTTCATTTATGGTTTGTTAATACTCCACAATGACTCATCCCTCCATCCATCCATCCCTCCTCCACTGTGACTCACCGTATTTGTCTCCGTTTGAAAATGTACGACACTTTTTAAAATTCCAGGCTCTGAAAAATAAAGTCATTTATCAGAATCCGAAAGAGCTTCATTGCCGAGTGACGTCTGCACTTATGTTAAGAAAAAAAAAAGTGAATAAACCAAACAAATGTATAATATAGGTTGTAATTACAACCTATACTACTTACTATAAGGATAATTACAGGTTTGATTGCGCACAGAAAAATAATCAATAAATGCCTTGCACATTTGTATATTTTGCACATTGTATGAATAACATAATTGAAACTAATAATATATATATATATATATATATATATATATATATATATATATGGTTTTGCAAAGTCCTTTTCTTTTCTGTCTGAATATATTTTTGGAGCAAATAAACATATATTTATATTATCTCTATCTCACTATCTCTCACACTCTTCTCTCTCTTATCTCACCTCTCTATCTAGCTCTCCTTTTTCACCTTCATATCTCTCTCTCTCTCCCTCACTCTCTCCCACTCACTATCTCTCACACACACTCTGTCTCTCTCTCACTCTCTATCTCATCTCTCTATCTCTCTCTCTTCTTTCACTCTTTCGTATCACTCTCTCTCTATCCCACTCTCTTATGTCACTATCTCTCTCGCACACACTCCTGTCTCTCTCTCTCTCTCTCTAATCTCTCTTTTCATTCTTTCTATAGTGAGAGTAAAAAGAGAGAGTGAGAGAGAGAGATGTGTGTGTAGAGAGTGAGAGAGAGTAGATTAGAAAGAGTGAGTAGAGGGACATGGAGAGTGATATAGTGAGAGTGAGAAAGAGACAGAGTGTGTGAGAGATAGTGACAAAGAGAGTGATGTAGAAAGATTGAAAGAGAAAGCATGATGAGAGAGAGATTTGTATTTTTTGCACATTGTATGATAAAATAATTGAACTAACAAATATATATATATATATATATATATATATATATAATAATATAATATATATATATATATAATATATTGTTTATGAGAGACGTGTGCATGTTCCTTTCTTTTCTGTCTGAATATATTTTTGGACCAAATAAACATATATTTATTCCCGCATTTCCAGCATCAGTTGCATTAATAGGAAATCGTTTTATGATCCATTTGATCCCAGAAATGTTTCTTATCGTCATTAACTTTTTTTTTTTAAATAAAAAAAAAGTAACAATTTAAGCAGAATTGTTAAATATAAACTCAAAACAATAGAAACGGAACATCCACGTGTTTTAAAAAACATAAAACTCTTTTATTTCTACCCTTTTACATGGAGTTTATTTATAAATGGAAAAATGGAACAAAACACGGAAGGGGAAAAAAACAGGTATGATAAACAATACTAAATAAACAAATGATACCAAGAAATTACTCACCTGACATGTTATTACACCGCTAAAACTCTCTTTATCATATATTTATAATACAAATTAAAACAAACTATTAGTAGTAATTTCAGTTTTTAAGTAACGTCAATAAAATAATAAAGAATAGCGTCTTTCCGGCGACGCGTCACCATGGCAACTCTAGAGCGTTTTTACTTTTCCGTCGTTTTGCTGCCACCTAGTGGTCATCTTTGTAGTCCGCGCATGCGCGTTAGGGCTTCGGTCGTCGAGCCGGGAAGTAAATACTACGAGGAGTGTAAACACGTGGCTTTCCCGAGAGAATCGGAGAAAATATAGTATTACACACGTTAAAGGTAAACTATTTTAATTTACACACTATATATAATGTATTTATTTGCCTTCCTGGTTGATTTATTCAACGTTTCATGTTGTTTGTTTAGGAGACCACGTGACACGTGTTTATCTAGTTTTGCTATATGCTGATTCAAATGTATCACGATAGAACGCTCATACGTGTTTTATTATACGTTTTATCCGCTTTTCTTTATTGTTATTATTGAATATTTATGACGTTTGATCGTGAGAATGATGTGTGCGCTCGGACAGCAGATCATGGGCAAATCCAAGCAGGTCGGGAACCACAAAAATGGCAAAAAGAAGAACATTGCAAAGACGTGGAAGACAAAACGACGCACGAAGGACTTGGACCAGATCCACACTGACATGATCCCCGGAAACGCGGCCAAACTCCTGAAGCAGGACGTGGATTATGACGTCACGGGTTTCGCTCAGAACTACTGTCTGCACTGCGCGTGAGTAGTTTGACCTGAGACTTGGATGGACACGTGATTCACACACACACACACACACACACAACACACACACACACACACACACACAGACCGTCAATCGAGCAAAAAAAATTTTTTTAATCGCGATTAATCGCACGATTGCCGCGAGCCGGCACCCGATTAATCGCGCGTTAATCGCACCTTTTTTCATTTGTGTACCACACATGGACATTTTTCATGTTTTCCATTGTACTCTCACTAACTGTAACAGCTGTTGTTATAATTATATGCATTGCTATCGAAATCTCTCCCTTTAATAACATTAATGATTATTTAATATCTATTTTACTCTGGAAATGAATCTTTGAATATTAATTTCTCATCAAATAATCAATTCCTCGTTAATTACAATGTTATTTGTTTAGTGGCGGTTTGAAGTGTAAAATATGGGACGTGGCTCCTTTAAGAATTGTGTTCCGGTTGCTTTTCCATATAAACTGGTGATACGTTTAGGTTATACATTTTTTTTTTTTTTTTAATTCCAATTTACATTAAAAAATATCTATACAAAGGAATAAATGTAGGGGGTTGGGTTGCAAGGAAACATCAATAAGTAAACAAATAAAGTTTTTCACAAGTTTTCGTGGTTTTATACAATTTGCCCAGTTATACGGAAATACAGTAATACGGATTTGGAAATGCAGCGCACTTCCGCCAAGGTTTCCAACCCGGTAATATACGCTAATATATAGTGACACATTACACACATCTTTATATTTATTTATATTATATAATATATATATATCACAAAATCTATAATATTATAAACATACATGTTTATTTATGAACTTCCATCAATGAAACAACACAATACAGCCTATATTATAGTTAAATATTCAATAACAAATTTGACATTTGCTCTCAACCATATGCGTCAATGTAACCGAAATGTGTGTGTTAACGTTAGCGTGTGTGATGTCACGTGCACTAACGCTGGTGGCTATAGACAACCGTGGTGGTCGGTGATGCGGTTGTCACGGTGACCGTCCCGGACGGCCCTAATCATATGTCCCAACTTGTACTTTATTGCACACACGGAGAATAAAAGTCTACTTGATTTCTCCTCAGAATAAAAAAACTATTTCATGTACAGGGTTTGGTTTTTTAATAATGATTGCAATCATGAATAACACTTTTAATGTCTTTATTGTTGATTGCAGGCGCTATTTTGTTGACCTGAAGGCCCTGAAGGAACATTTCAAGACCAAAGTTCATAAAAAACGGTGAGTTTCGTGATAAAATATACTTAAAATATACTTTCCTGCACTTTATTATACTGTGGTCTATATATATATATATATATATATATATTATATATATATATATATAATATATATATATATATATGTGGAGTAAAAATGTATATATATAGGGGCACGGTGGTTTAGTGGTTAGCACGTTCGCCTCACACCGCCAGGGTCCGGGTTCGATTCCCGTCTCGGACCATGTGTGTGTGTGGAGTTGTGCATGTTCTCCCCGTGCCTCAGGGGGTTTTTTTTCTCCTGGGTTCTCCGGTTTCCTCCCCCGGTCCAAAAACATGCACGGTAGGTTGATTTGGCACCTTGGAAAATTGTCCCTAGTGTATGAATGTGTGTGAATGTGTGTGTGTGTGTGATGGGTTGGCATTCCCATCCAGGGTGTATCCTGCCTTAATGCCCATAGACGCCTGAGATAGACACAGACTCCCCGTGACCCGAGGTGGTAGAAGTGTTAGAAGATGAATGCATAGAATATGATATATATATATATATATATATATATATATATATATATATATATATATATATATCTATATATATATATATATATATATATATTTTCCCCTCCAGGTTGAAGGAGCTGAGAGAGGAACCGTACAGTCAGGCCGAGGCGGAGCGAGCGGCAGGAATGGGCTCGTACATCGCCCCTAAAAAGGTGGAGGTGCACACACAGCAGGTGGAGGAGGACATGGATTGAGCTCTGTAGCCGTAGCGTGAGGATCAGCTTCAGTCCCGCGTCTCGTCCTCAGCATTCATCAGTAACAGTAAATACATATATGACGTCGTGTCAGAGTCGCAGTTTTTCAGGACGGACGGCAAAAACTGCGGAGGATTCGGATCGTCGCGTTTTTATTTCATAGCGTTAAAACACTATAAACAGTGTATCGGGTTTATAATAGCGATTAGAAATTAACCATCATGTTAATGAGTGACGTTTTCTCTTTTTGCTGTGATTGTGGCTGAACTGTGACTGTAAACGGCTCCGAGTGTGAACTCACGTGTAAATAAATAGTGAAATCCGATGTTTACGGTGTTTTCTCTGTGTCCGGGAGAGAGAGAGAGAGATCAATTAGTGATGCAACATTGAAGATACAGCATTTACCATAAAATACAATACTTTTATATCTTTGGTTCAGACAGACAGCAAATCATCAGCTTTACTTAAGTGCCTTATGACTTCTAATAAACACGAACACGCATTTGTTGTGGGGAAAAAAGGATAAAATAAAAATAGACCGTGTTTTCCCCGTTATATATAGGAAGATGCGGCTCACTGGAGCCACCTACCGGTGCAATCATGTTATTAAAGTTTACTTTATATTAAGATTGAAGAGCCTCCTTAATCAATTACAAGGAATAGAATAGCCTTTATAGAATAAGCAGTGATTGTTATGTTGAGATCGTGGGAAAATGAAGTAATTATCATGCATAAACAAACACTTCCTGAGTAAACAACTCGGTATATCTCGTAAAAAACAACTTTTGTCTAAATCACAAACAAAATTCATTTGTGATCAAGAGAAACTCATGTCAAGGTCACGTGAGAATTAAGTCGCGATTCAGAAAACAACACTCGTTATATCGAGGGCAAGAAAGAACAAATAGACATGGGATATTTCCTAAAGAAAATGTGAGTGATGCTTGCCCATGCAAACCTCGGCTCCGGGTGCGACAACCCTTAGAACCTATTCTGTTTAATATTTAGCACCGCCAGGCTCTGGGTTCGATTCCCGTCTCGGCCATGTGTGTGTGGAGTTTGTGCATGTTCTCCCCGTGCCTCAGGGGGTTTTTCTCCGGGTTCTCCGGTTTCCTCCCCCGGTCCAAAAACATGCACGGTAGGTTGATTGGCACCTTGGAAAATTATCCCTAGTGTATGAAATGTGTGTGTGTGATGGGTTGGTATTCCATCCAGGGTGTATCCTGCCTTAATGCCCATAGACGCCTGAGATAGACACAGACTCCCCGTGACCCGAGGGAAGATCGGATAAAGTTGTTAAAGATGAATAAATTAATTCATGTTCTATGGTAAAAAAAAAAACATCATCGGGGCCAAAAAAAAAACACATTTGCCCCGATTATACACAATTCCTTGTAATTTTTCGGACCGAGTGTCATATCAGTAATGTCAGCAATGTCCTCGCCACCCTGGACGAGTGGATACGTCGATACAGCCGAACAACTGAGCGTCAAAAGTGGGCCTGGGGTTCAGGAGTCACTCCATCTCACCTACGAGTGGATATGTCACATGTGCATGTCGGGCGAACACGGGCCGAACAGCGGAGCGTCAAATTTCCCCATTCATTCTCTATGGATCCGGAATGTCGCAGATTTCCCAAAATTCCGAACGTGTCTGGCAATCGTATATGATCGTGATCCACTCCGGACCCCCTACCGAGTGGATTTGCCATATGTGCATGTCGGACGCTTGCAGGCCCGAACTGTGAGGAAGGAAATTTCAACCCCATTCATTTTCTATGGGAAAAAATTCCCGCTTTTTGGCCCCGGGTTCGGAATTCCGCGGGGCGATTCCTTATAAAAGTAACAGCACACCTCACACCATCGGGCCATCGGGACGCACGATATGAGGTATGATTCGTGACGATCGGACAAAAACTGCGGGACGAGTTACGCGGCGAAAAAAGCCCGAATCAGAGAGAGATTATAATAGTGATGCTTTTGAACACGTCACTAATTAATAGTATAAAGCAGGGCTCTATCTATACTATCTATATTATCTATACTCTTTTTGTTTTTTTGTTATATATATATATAAAAGACGGGGCACGGTGGCATAGTGGTTAGCACGTTCGTCTCACACCGCCAGGATCCGGGTTTCGAGTCCCGTCTCGGTCATGTGTGTGTGGAGTTTGTGCATGTTCTCCCCGTGTCTCAGGGGGTTTTTCTCCGGGTTCTCCGGTTTCCTCCCCCGGTCCAAAAACATGCACGGTAGGTTGATTGGCACCTTGGAAAATTGTCCCTAGTGTATGAATGTGTGTGTGATGGGTTGGTATTCCATCCAGGGTGTATCCTGCCTTAAAGCCCATAGACGCCTGAGATAGACACAGACTCCCCGTGACCCGAGGGAAGATCGGATAAAGCGGTAGAAAATGAATGAATGAATGAATATAATGAATGAAATAATATATGATAATGATATATATATATATATATATATATATATATATATATATATATATATAAACAAAAAGAGTCCTGTCCCTTTAAGACCTATCAGCCGTAACGGACCAGATCCCAACAAATAAACGCACGCTATTGGATAGAGGGCGTCTATGTAGGGCGTGTCCATTATGATGTCACGCTGTACATAGTGCACTTCTTTAGGGAACGAGGGAGGTGTTTGGGACCGGGCCAGGATCGCCAGTCTGCCTCCCTGCGGTTCAAATCCGCGTCTTCTCGCGCTGTGTGTGCGCGCGCGTGACGGTGTTTCGGTACCGGGCGGTATGACGGTACTATAGATATAAGTGGAGGAGGAGGAGGGAATGGCGGAGGATGTGGACAAAGCATGGCCGTTAAAGAGCGAGGAGGAGGAGGAGAAATCGTTCACTGGTGACGGTGATGATGGAGATTCGGATCCGGCGAACCGCGAAGAATCGCGGCGCGCGTGGACTTTCTGGACCCTGCTGGCGGTCGCGTGCGTGCCGGTGGTGATCGGCGCCGGGATCCAGCACTTGAGGAACGCGCAGGTCTCCGGACGTCACGTGAGTGGCGAAGTTTTGGGAAAGAGCGCGGCTGTAATCGATTAATCGTTTCTGAGCGGCAACAAAACAAAACAACAACAACAACATCAAAGCGCTGCGCTGATACACACACACACACACACACGTATATATAAAATCGATCGACGAGGATCGATTAATCGCACGTGCCGCGGCTTCTTTTCGCCACGTATGTTTGTTGTGGGGGGGGGGGGGCGTTTTTATCACACACACACACACACACACACACACACACACACACACACACACACAATCAAAGCGCTGCACTGAGATATATATATATATATAATCGACGAGGATCGATTAATCGTACATGCCGCGGTTTCTTTTCACCGCGTTTGTTTGTTATAGGGGAGCAGTTTTTAACACACACACACACACACACACACACACACACACACACACATATGGGCTCAACGTGCAGGAGATGCTTCCTCCATTACTTGGTGGTCTTTCTGCACATAATCCACATCCCAGCAAGCTTTGAACAATGGATCTGGTCTCCGACGCGGACCGGAACGATGTTTATAAAATGTGGATTTTTGTGCTTGAAAGTTTGTCCTGAATGAGTGTGTGGTGGTGAAAGAGGTAAATAATCCTCCTGGAGATGCGAAGAGGAAACCAGTCCATCCAGATGTTTCATGAAAAAATGCAGCCGCTGTAAAAAAAAAAAAAAACCATTGTTTAGATCTGGGCGATTATAAATTATCTTCAATATTCGATTATTTATTTATTTATTTATTTTTAGTGGTTAGCACGTTCGCCTCACAACCACCAGGGTCCGGGTTCGATTCCCGTCTCGGCCATGTGTGTGTGGAGTTTGTGCATGTTCTCCCCGTGCCTCAGGGGGTTTTTCTCCGGGTTCTCCGGTTTCCTCCCCCGGTCCAAAAACATGCACGGTAGGTTGATTGGAACCTTGGAAAATTGTCCCTAGTGTATGAATGTGTGTGTGTGTGTGTGTGTGTGTTCTGTGATGGGTTGGCATTCCATCCAGGGTGTATCCTGCCTTAATGCCCATAGACGCCTGAGATAGACACAGACTCCCCGTGACCCGAGGGAAGATCGGATAAAGCGGTAGAAGATGAATGAATGAATGAATAAAGTGGGCCCTTATCCAGAGCGACTTACAACTAAGCAATTGAGGGTTAAGGGCCTTGCTCAAGGGCCCACTAGTGGTAGCTTGGTGGTTGTGGGGTTTGAACCTGCGATCTTCTGGTCCAGAAGCCAACACCTTAACCACTAAGCCACCACCTGAAACCCCGCCCCCTCTTGGAAACGGGCTCTTCGGATTGGTCGGAGCGCCGCCATGTTGTATTTCCCAAAAGTGGAGAGATTTCCGGAAGCTGGCTGTGCTGGGTGAAATCGTAAAAATCCGTGTTTCAACTCCAATTAATCGATAATGACGACTAATCATCCAGCTGGATGATTAATCGTCATTATCGATTAATTGGAGGCCCTCGAAGTTCTTGGAGGTGCTCAGGAACTTGATGACTGGTCTCCAGTTGAAGGGAATTCTTTATTCTTAACTCTTTATTACGTTTCAGAATTCGAATATCTTACTTTGTACTAGAGCTCGGCGATTAATCGCAATTAATGATTAATTCAAGTTTAAGGTCTGTGGTTATGTTGGAAAATACGATTTTACGATCTCACCTCGGTTTGACACAGCGGGCTTCCGTAGTTCTCCGCCTCCCGTATTACACTCTGGGGGGAAATACCAAATACGGCACTGCGGCGCTCCGACCAATCCGAAGAGCTCGTCTTCGAGAGGGGGCGGGGTTTCATCAGTCCTATGGAAATTGTTCAGAAACAAACCCAAACCCCGCTGTAACATTTATCTAACGTTTGTAAAGAAAGCAGCACCTCAAACACCCAGCAATACTTTATAATAATAATAATAATAATAATATACTTTATAATAATGTTTTGCGAGATCACATGATCACATGACCGGTCATAATGCTATTGAAGCCCACTTCTGCCTCTAATAATAACAAACAAACAAACAAAAAAAGAATCATTTTTTTACGGACAGTAATGCTTCAGTTTAATTATTAAATTCAACAGAATTAAATAAAAAATTTTTTAGATATATTAATATTTGCCTTTTGATATAATGCGGCGATTAAACGCGCCAAATAAATTTCACAGGTATTCTTGTGTGCATTTTACAGCAATAAAATTATTTATTAATTTTTATAACAAAAACAAAAGGAAACGAATTCCATTTTAAAAGACCCGTCTTATTTTCTCTCGTAGAATTGCTCTTTATCAAAGAAAAAAAGCACGACTTAGCCGATTAATCGGCGATTAATCGACTGGAATACTCGTTTGCTAAAATAATTTTTAGTTTATAAAACTATATATAAATATATTATTATTATTATTATTTATTATTATTATTATTAATATTATCGAAGTTTTGCTAAAAGCCCCCCCTCTTAAACCCTTCCCAGGTTTCCCACAGTGCTCTGAGCGGCTTGCGTTTGTAAAGAAAGCAGCACCTCGAACAGCCAGCAATACTTTAAATAATAATAATAATATAACAATAATAATAATAATAATAATAATAATAATAATACTTTATAATAATATCCTTTATTTGTCACATATACATTACAGCACAGTGAAATTCTTTTCTTCGCATATCCCAGCTTGTTGTTGGTAGTTTGGGGTCAGAGCGCAGGGTATCAGCCATGATACGGCGCCCCCTGGAGCACAGAGGGTTAAGGGTCTTGCTCAAGGACCCAAGGGCGGCAGCTTGGCCATACCGGGGCTCGAACCCGGATCTTCCGATCAGCAGCCCAGCGCCTTAGACCACTGTTTGGTATAATAATGTTTTGCAAGATCACATGATCACATGACCGGTCATATCCCGTGATTCCTGCGTTAACGAGTGAATGTTTCCCGTGGGTAAGTTCTTCTCCTTGGTTCCAGGACGCGGCGCTGAAGACGTTGGGAGCTGAAGGCCTTTTCCTCTTCTCGTCTCTGGATGTGGATCACGACCTCTACCTCAGTCCCGACGAGTTCAAGCCCATCGCTGAGAAACTCACAGGTTTCAATCCGTTTTTTAAAATATATATTTTCTACTATTTTCTAGCACGTTTCTTTCCGGGTGTGATGTGACGGTCTCTCTCTCATCCACAGGCGTCTCTCCTCCGCCGGAGTTCGAAGAGGAGTTTGTCGCCGACCCGAGCGGAGAGACGCTCGCCGTTCACGCCGCCATTCAGCCGCTTCTGATCCAGACCATGACCAAGAGCAAGGACGGATTCCTGG
>JACRUU010000012.1:511235-523735 GCA_030449085.1 Kryptopterus vitreolus
CCGAGTTTCAGCTGAACGATGTTCCGGATTTCCCCTTCTGGTTCACGCCCGGTCAGTTCGCCGGCCACATCGTGCTCTCCAAAGACGCGTCGCACGTCCGAGACTTCCATCTGTACGTCCCGAATGACAAGTGAGTATACAAAAAAAAAAACAACACATTTTCCCCCTTTTGAAGATGGATTTCGTAGTAAAAGCAGGTCCTGGTGTAGGTGATGTGAGGAGGTTCCTGTAGGTGGCGCCAGAGTTCACATTGATAAAGTGAAGGGAGAATTTCACGCTCCAGCATCCAGAGACGTCTGGGTGTCCCAATACTTATGGAAATGACGCCTGTTCAGCGATCGAATGCAGTTTTGTTAGAGTTCGGTTGTGTTGTGTTGTCTCTGTAGGTCTCTGAATGTGGATATGGAGTGGCTGTACGGGGCCAGTGAGACCAGCAACATGGAAGTGGATATCGGATACCTGCCACAGGTACGCCTTCAGCAGCCCAGAAGACACGTGTCTGATTTCTAGCGTTGAAAACGATGAAGTTGCTGTCCCAGGCCAAATACACAGACCCAAAACAAAAATAAACAACCCACACCATAAATAAACAACCCACACCAAAAATAAACAACCCAGACCCACACCAAAAATAAACAACCCAAACTATAAATAAACAACCCAGACCCACACCATAAAAAACAACCCACACCAAAAATAAACAACCCACACTATAAATAAACAACCCACACCAAAAATAAACAACCCACACCCACACTATAAATAAACAACCCACACCAAAAATAAACAACCCAGACCCACACCTATAAATAAAAACCACACCCACACCAAAAATAAAAACCCAACCCACACCAAAAATAAACAACCCAAAACTAAAACTATAAATAAACCCAGACCCACACCATAAAAAACAACCCACACCAAAAATAAACAACCCACACCCACACTATAAATAAACAACCCACACCATAAATAAACAACCCACACCAAAAATAAACAACCCAGACTCACACCAAAAATAAACACCCACACCAAAATAAACAACCCACACCAAAAATAAATAACCCAAACTATAAATAAACAACCCAGACCCACACCATAAAAAAACAACCCACACCAAAAATAAACAACCCACACTATAAATAAACAACCCAGACCCAAACCAAAAACAAACAACCCAAACCCAAACCAAAAACAAACAACCCAGACCCAAACCAATAAATAAACAACCCACACCAAAAACAAACAACCCAGACCCAAACCATAAATAAACAACCCAAACCAAAAACAAACGACCTAGACCCAAACCATAAATAAACAACCCAGACCCAAATCATAAATAAACAACCCAGACCCAAACCAAAAATAAACGATTCAGATCCAAACCATAAATAAACAACCCAGACCCAACACCAAAAATAAACCTAACCCAAACCATAAATAAACAACCCAACCATAAATAAACAACCCAGACCCAAACCATAAATAAACAACCCAGACCCAAACCATAAATAAACAACAAAAATAAACCAGACCCAAATCATAAATAAACAACCCAGACCCAAATAGACCCAAACCATAAATAAACAACCCAGACCCAAATCATAAATAAACAACCCAGACCCAAACCAAAAATCAGACCCAAACAACCCAACCAATCCAAACCAAAAACAAACAACCTAGACCCAAACCATAAATAAACAACCCAAACCAAAAACAAACAACCCAGACCAAAAACCCAAAAACAAACAACCCAAACATAAATAAACAACCCACCGACCAAAAACAAAAACAAACAACCCAGACCCAAATCATAAATAAACAACCCAAACCAAAAACAAACAACCTAGACCCAAACCATAAATAAACAACCCAGACCCAACCAAAAATAAAACCCAACCAAAAATAAACGATAATAAACAACCCAGACCCAAATAAAGAACCCAAACATAAATAAACAACCCAGACCCAAACCAAAAATAAACGATTCAGACCCAAATCATAAATAAACAACCCAGACCCAAACCAAAAATAAACGATTCAGATCCAAACCATAAATAAACAACCCAGACCCAGACCAAAAATAAACGATTCAGACCCAAATCATAAATAAACAACCCAGACCCAAACCAAAAATAAACGATCAGACCCACACCATAAACAACCCAGACCCAAACCATAAATAAACAACCCAGACCCAAACCATAAATAAACAACCCAAACCAAAAACAAACAACCTAGACCCAAACCATAAATAAACAACCCAAACCAAAAACAAACAACCTAGACCCAAACCATAAATAAACAACCCAGACCCAAACCAAAAATAAACGATTCAGACCCAAATCATAAATAAAAACCCAGACCCAAACCAAAAACAAACAACCCAGACCCAAACCAAACCAAAAACAAACAACCCAGACCCAAACCATCCAGCAACCCAAATAAACAACCCAAACCCAAACCTCACCATAAATAAACCCAACCCAAACCCAAACCATAAATAAACAACCCAGACCCAAACCAAAAATAAACAATAACAACCCAAACAAAAAACCCAAAACCAACCCAAACCTAGACCCAAACCATAAATAAACAACCCAGACCCAAATCATAAATAAACAACCCAAACCAAAAACAAACAACCTAGACCCAAACCATAAATAAACAACCTAGACCCAAACCATAAATAAACAACCCAAACAAAAACAAACAACCTAGACCCAAACCATAAATAAACAACCCAAACCCAAACCAAAAATACAACAACCTAGACCCAAACACCCAGAACCAAACAGGGATAAAAATATGCTACATTTTATATTTATAAAGCTCAGTGACTAGCTAGCAGTTATTTATTCATTTTTTGTTATTGTTTTTGTTTGTTTTTTCGAACAAATTTGACTTTTATAATGTGTTTGTTTGTTAGGTGGGGCGCGTGCATATATGAGTGTGTACATACATGTGTGTGTGTGTGTGTGTGTGTGTTTAGATGGAGTTAAGAGCGGCCGGACCGTCCACCCCCTCCGTGATCTACGACGAGCAGGGGAATGTGATCGAGCGCGAGGTGGAAGGAGGAGAACCGATCCAGTTTGTGTTCGAGGAGATCCGCTGGAGCCGAGAGATCGGACGCGACGAAGCAGCCAATCACATCGAGGTCACCTTTTATCCTTTCAAAAAGGTAAATTCTTTCTCTCAAATGTTCCACATCAACCAGTCTTACATTCCTTCATGTTAATACCTTTCATTTCTCCGCTCGAAACCCCCCCCTCCATCCCCTCGGACCCTCCCATCCCTCCATCCCTCCATCCCTCCATCCCCCCCCCCCCCCCATCCCCCTCTCCGCTTCTCCTCAGGTGGCGTATTTGCCTTTCTCTGAGGCCTTCAGCAGGGCAGATGCAGAGCGGAAACTGGTCCATTCCATCCTGCTGTGGGGAGCACTGGACGATCAGTCCTGCTGAGGTCAGAACGTGTGTGTGTGTGTGTGTGTGTGTGTGTGTGTGTGTGTGTGTGTGTGTGTGTGTGTGTACCTGTTTGTAAATAAGTATAAATATAATGGTGTGAGTTTTTCTACTTTCTGTTTCTTGTGTTTTCTGACCTGAACTTATTATTTGTACTTATTATTATATTATAAGTCTTTATTTTTTGTCTGGCCTTAATCTTGTTTATTTTGGGTTTGGATCTGCGGTTTTCATCTGGGCCATACTGTCCTTGTTCAGGGTCTTCAGTCATGGTCTGGGTATTTTGGTATTTGGTCTTGGTTTAGGTCTGGTTGGGTCTGGGTGTTTGGTCCTGGTTTAGGTCTGGTTGGGTCTGGGTGTTTGGTCCTGGTTTAGGTCTGGTTGGGTCTGGGTGTTTGGTCTGGTTTGGGTCTGGGTGTTTGGTCCTGGTTTAGGTCTGGTTGGGTCTGGGTGTTTGGTCCTGGTTTAGGTCTGGTTTGGGTCTGGGTGTTTGGTCTGGTTTAGGTCTGGTTTATTTGGTCTTGGTTTAGTTTAGGTCTGGTCTGGGTCTTAGTTTGGTTGGGAGTCTGTGTTTGGTCCTGGTTTAGGTCTGGTTGGGTCTGGGTGTTTGGTCCTGGTTTAGGTCTGGTTGGGTCTGGGTGTTTGGTCTGGTTGGGTCTTAGTTTGGTTTAGGTCTGGTTGGGTCTGGGTGTTTGGTCCTGGTTTAGGTCTGGTTTGGGTCTGGGTGTTTGGTCCTGGTTTAGGTCTGGTTGGGTCTGGGTGTTTGGTCCTGGTTTAGGTCTGGTTGGGTCTGGGTGTTTGGTCCTGGTTTAGGTCTGGTTGGGTCTGGGTGTTTGGTCCTGGTTTAGGTCTGGTTGAGTCTGGGTGTTTGGTCTTGGTTTAGGTCTGGTTTTTGGTCCTGGTTTGGTCTGTTGGGTCTGGGTGTTTGGTCCTGGTTTAGGTCTGGTTGGGTCTGGGTGTTTGTTCTTGGTTTAGGTCTGGTTGGGTCTGGGTGTTTGTTCTTGGTTTAGGTCTGGTTGGGTCTGGGTATTTGGTCTTAGTTTAGGTCTGGTTGGGTCTGGTTGTTTGGTCTTGGTTTAGGTCTGGGTGTTTGGTCTGGTTGGGTGTCTGGGTGTTTGGTCCTGGTTTAGGTCTGGGTGTTGGGTTGGTATTTGGTCTTGGTTTAGGTCTGGTTGGGTCTGGGTGTGTCTTGGTAGGTCTGGTTGGGTCTGGTTGGTTTAGGTCTTAGTTTGGTTGGGTCTGGGTGTTTGTTCTTGGTTTAGGTCTGGTTGGGTCTGGGTGTTTGGTTCTTGGTTTAGGTCTGGTTGGGTCTGGGTGTTTGTTCTTGGTTTAGGTCTGGTTGGGTCTGGGTGTTTGTTCTTGGTTTAGGTCTGGTTGGGTCTGGGTATTTGGTCTTAGTTTAGGTCTGGTTGGGTCTGGTTGTTTGGTCTTGGTTTAGGTCTGGTTGGTCTGGGTGTTTGGTCCTGGTTTAGGTCTGGTTGGGTCTGGGTGTTTGGTCCTGGTTTAGGTCTGGTTGGGTCTGTCTGGTGTTTGGCTTTGGTCTGGTGTTGTTTAGGTGTTTGGTCTGGGTGTTTGGTCTTGGTTTAGTCTGGTTGGGTCTTGGTTTTGGTTGGTCTGGTTGTTTAGGTCTGGGTGTTTGGTCTTGGTTTAGGTCTGGTTGGGTCTGGGGTTTGTTTGGTCCTTGGTTTAGGTCTGGTTGGGTCTGGGTGTTTGGTCCTTGGTTTAGGTCTGGTTGGGTCTGGGTGTTTGGTTCTTGGTTTAGGTCTGGTTGGGTCTGGGTGTTTGGTCTTGGTTTAGGTCTGGTTGGGTCTGGGTGTTTGGTTCTTGGTTTAGGTCTGGTTGGGTCTGGGTGTTTGTTCTTGGTTTAGGTCTGGTTGGGTCTGGGTGTTTGGTCCTGGTTTAGGTCTGGTTTGGGTCTGGGTGTTTGGTCCTGGTTTAGGTCTGGTTGGGTCTGGGTGTTTGGTCTTGGTTTAGGTCTGGGTGGGTCTGGGTGTTTGGTCCTGGTTTAGGTCTGGTTGGTCTTGGGTCTGTGGGTGTTTGGTCCTGGTTTAGGTCTGGTTGGGTCTGGGTGTTTGGTCCTGGTTTAGGTCTGGTTGGGTCTGGGTGTTTGGTCTTGGTTTAGGTCTGGTTGGTCTGGGTGTTTGGTCCTGGTTTAGGTCTGGTTGGGTCTGGGTGTTTGGTCCTGGTTTAGGTCTGGTTGGGTCTGGGTGTTTGGTCCTGGTTTAGGTCTGGTTGGGTCTGGGTGTTTGGTCCTGGTTTAGGTCTGGTTGGGGTCTGGGTGTTTGGTCCTGGTTTAGGTCTGGTCTGGGTCTGGGTGTTTGGTCTTGGTTTAGGTCTGGGTGTTTGGTCCTGGTTTAGGTCTGGTTGGGTCTGGGTGTTTGGTCCTGGTTTAGGTCTGGTTGGGTCTGGGTGTTTGGTCCTGGTTTAGGTCTGGTTGGGTCTGGGTGTTTGGTCCTGGTTTAGGTCTGGTTGGGTCTGGGTGTTTGGTCCTGGTTTAGGTCTGGTTGGGTCTGGTTGGGTCTGGGTGTTTGGTCTTGGTTTAGGTCTGGGTTGGTCTGTGGTGGTTTGGTCTTGGTTTAGGTCTGGCTGGGTCTGGGGTGTTTGGTCTGGTTGGGTCTGGTTTAGGTCTGGTTGGGTCTGGGTATTTGGTCTTAGTTTAGGTCTGGTTGGGTCTGGGTGTTGGGTCCTGGTTTAGGTCTGGTTGGGTCTGGTTTAGCCTGGTTTGGTCTTGGGTTTGGTCTGGTTTAGGTCTGGGTGTTTGGTCCTGGTTTAGGTCTGGTTGGGTCTGGGTGTTTGGTCCTTGGTTTAGGTCTGGTTGGGTGTGGGTGTTTGGTCCTGGTTTAGGTCTGGTTTGGGTCTGGGTGTTTGGTCCTGGTTTAGGTCTGGTTGGGTCTGGGTGTTTGGTCCTGGTTTAGGTCTGGTTGGGTCTGGGTGTTTGGTCTTAGTTTAGGTCTGGTTGGGTCTGGGTCTGGTGTTGGTTTGGTTTAGTCTGTTGGGGGGGGGGGTCTGGTTTATTCTGGGTGGTCCTGGTTTAGGTCCTGGTTTGGGGTCCTGGTGTTTGTCCTGGTTTAGGTTGGTATGGGGGTCTGGGTTGGTGTTTGGGTCTGGTTGGGGGTCTGGGTGTTTGGTCTGGTTTAGTTCTGGTTTAGGTCTGGTTTAGGTCTGGGTGTTTGGTCCTGGTTTAGGTCTGGGTATTTTGGGTATTTGGTCTTGGTTTAGGTCTGGTTTGGGTCTGGGTGTTTGGTCTGGTTTAGGTCTGGTTGGGTATGGGTTTTGGTCCTGGGTTGGGTTTGGTTTGGTCCTGGTTTAGGTCTGGTTGGGTCTGGGTGTTTGGTCCTGGTTTAGGTCTGGGTGGGTTTTGGTATTTGGTCTTGGTTTAGGTCTGGTTGGGTCTGGGTGTTTGGTTCTTGGTTTAGGTCTGGTTGGGTCTGGGTGTTTGGTGGTCTTGGTTTAGGTCTGGTTGGGTCTGGGTGTTTGTTCTTGGTTTAGGTCTGGTTGGGTCTGGGTGTTTGGTCCTGGTTTAGGTCTGGTTGGGTCTGGGTGTTTGGTCTTGGTTTAGGTCTGGGTGTTTGGTCCTGGTTTAGGTCTGGTTGGGTCTGGGTGTTTGGTCCTAGTTTAGGTCTGGTTGGGTCTGGTTGTTTGGTTGTTTAGGTCTGGTTGTTTGGTCTTGGTTTAGGTCTGGTTGGGTCTGGGTGTTTGGTCCTGGTTTAGGTCTGGTTGGGTCTGGGTGTTTGGTCCTGGTTTAGGTCTGGTTGGGTCTGGGTGTTTGGTCCTGGTTTAGGTCGGTAGGTTTGGGTGGTGTTGGTTTGGTGTGGGTCTGGTGTTTGGTCCTGGTTTAGGTCTGGTTGGGTCTGGGTGTTTGGTCCTGGTTTAGGTCTGGTTGGGTCTGGGTGTTTGGTCCTGGTTTAGGTCTGGGTGTTTGGGGTTGTTTGGGTTTAGGTCTGGTTGGGGTGGGGTCTGGGTGTTTGGTCCTGGTTTAGGGTTGGGTCTGGGGTGTGGTTGGGTTGGTTGGGTCTGGTGTTTGGTCCTGGTTTAGGTCTGGTTGGGTCTGGGTGTTTGGTCTTGGTTTAGGTCTGGTTGGGTCTGGGTGTTTGGTTCCTTGGTTTAGGTCTGGTTGGGTCTGGGTATTTGGTCTTAGTTTAGGTCTGGTTGGGTCTGGTTGTTTGGTCTTGGTTTAGGTCTGGTTGGGTCTGGGTGTTTGGTCCTGGTTTAGGTCTGGTTGGGTCTGGGTGTTTGGTCTTGGTTTAGGTCTGGTTGAGTCTGGGTGTTTGGTCCTGGTTTAGGTCTGGTTGGGTCTGGGTGTTTGGTCCTGGTTTAGGTCTGGGTGTTTGGTCTGGATTGTTTATTTTTGGTTTGGGTCTGGGTATTGGATTTATCTTTGTTCATTTTTGGTCTGGGTCATTTATTTTTGTTGTGGGGATTTGGTCTGGGTTGTTTATTTTTGGTCTGGGCTTGTTTATTTTTGATGTGGGGATTTGGTCTGGGTTATTTATTTTTGGTCTGGGTTGTTTATTTTTGTTGTGGGGATTTGGTCTGGGTTGTTTATTTCTAGTTTGGGTCTGGGTTGTTTATTTTTGGTCTGGGTCGTTTATTTTTGGTCTGAAACTTGGTCTTGAGTCTGGGTTTAGATCTGGGCCTTAATCTGGTTTTTGATCCTGAATTTGTGGGAGAAAAATAATTTTCTTTAACTATGTCCACAAACGTTTGTCCATATAGAGTAAACTTATTATTATTATTATTATTATTATTATTATTATTATAAATTTAAGGCGATGTTGTGGAACGTTTATAATGGGGTACCTGGTATATTACACTATGCCCAGTGTTATATGTTGTGTGTGTGTGTGTGTGTGTGTGTGTGTGTGTGTGTGTGTGTGTGTGTGTGTTTTAATCACATGACAGGTTCGGGCGGGGCGAACTCTCCGGGAGACCGTCCTGGAAAGTTCGCCCGTCCTGGCCTTGCTCAACCAGAGCTTCATCAGCAGCTGGTCTCTCGTCAAAGAGCTGGAGGACCTGCAGGTGAAACGCCTCACAATGTTCTATTTATTCTTTAAGAAAAGAAATTGGTTAATAATAGATCGTTACCATGGTTGGGCCCCTGAGTAAGGCCCTTAACGCCAGATTTTTAACGCTGGAATATGCGAAGCAAATTTTCAGTGCGCTGTAAAAAGCATCTTTCCTTCCTTTTTTTCATCCTGCAGGCCGACGAACAGAATGTGGACTTGAGTCAGAAGGCGCGTTTACACCTGGAGCAGTACAGCTTCCCCGTGGAAATGATGGTGGCATTACCGAACGGCACAGTGGTACGATTTTATTTCATTTTTTTCATCCAATAAAAACATCGCCAATGCAATGCAATTTAGAAAACGCCCAAATATGGTCATGTCCTTATATGGCATGATAAGCAAACATCAAAGGTCCCGGACGATGTTCTATTTGCCAGGAAGCGCCCAAAAAAAACCACACAATGGACAAACACATGCGGCAAAAAAACAAATCGACAAAAGAACGATTCGAAAAACAAATCGACGAAAAAACAAATCGAAAAAACAATGATTTGAAAAACAAATCGACAAAAATGACGATTCAAAAAACAAATCGACAAAATCAACGATTCGGGAAAAAAAAAATCAACAAAAATAACGATTCGAAAAACAAATCGAAAAAACAACGAATCGAAAAAACAAATCGAAAAACAAAACAACGATTCGAAAAACAAATTGACAAAACAATGATTCGAAAAACAATTCGACAAAAAGAACGATTCGAAAAAAAAAACAAATCAACAAAAACAACGATTCGAAAAACAAATCGACAAAACAATGATTCGAAAAACAAATTGACTAAAGAACGATTCGACAAAAACAACGATTCGAAAAAAAAACAAATCAGCAAAAATAACGATTAGAAAAACAAATCGACAAAAACAACGATTAAAAAACAAATCGACAAAAACAACGATTCGACAAAACAACGATTCGAAAAAAACCAAATCAACAAAAATAACGATTCGAAAAACAAATTGACAAAAATAACGATTCGAAAAACAAATTGACAAAACAATGATTCGAAAAACAAATCGACAAAAATAACGATTAAGAAAACAAAACAACTTGCAAAAAAATACCAAAAATGCAATTTAGAAAACAAAATAACGAATCTGAAAAACAAAATAATTCACAAAGCCAATTTACAATTCAAGGGAAAAAAATATTTATACTTATAAAAAATAAAATATATTTATAAAAATAAGCACATTTAGACATTTTTACTAAAGCAATAAAAAAAAACAAAATAAATGTGAAAACAAATTTGCAAATCGATAAAGAAAACAGTTAACAACAAAAAATAACAACAAAAAACGATATCAAAACAATCCGAAAACAAAACAATAATTCCGAAAACAAAATAACACCGGAAACAAAATGAACCAATCAGAAAACTTTGAAAGATTTGATTGGACGAGAACGAAATGTAATGGTATAAAAATCTGCCTTTACTTTATTAGCGTAACGAACCTTTTTGCACACACTTCCTCCGTGTGTCTCGTCCAATGAGCAGTTCCGACTCTCATGAACCTCGTAAGTCAGGTGTCCCGATACTTTCGGCCTCATTTTGTCGGAATAATCATCGTAATCGTCCTCAGGTCCATCACATCAACGCTAACAACTTCCTGGACCAGACCTCCGTGAAGCCCGAGGAGAACGACGACGACGGATCTAGGTTCGGCTTCTCGACCAGGTTCGAGGATCCGTCCACCTCCTTATACGTCCGGTTCCTTCAGGAGGGACTGGACAAAGCCGGAGCGTATCTCCGGTCGTTATCGTAAACGCACCTTCATCTCTCTCTCACGCGTGGGGACTTCTCGCTCCTGGACCGTGGTGCTGCGGTGGGAATTTTGGGAATTTCTTTGGGATGAAGCGAGGTAACGTTGCAAACGAGTCGATCCCGAGGCAGAAACGAAGCGTTTATAATACGAGCAGTTCATCCAGAAACGTACGAAGGTGAGAAATCCTTGAGAACATCCCATTCCATCCCATTATAATAAGCTCCGGTATTCCGGGATGACGTTCCCAGTAGATGCTGTGGAGATTCCTTCGGACACGGTGGTTATCTGATACTGATGTTGGTGAGCTGAGGAGCTTCACATTCATCCCAATGGTGTTTAATAGAGCAGGAGATCTTCATGGAGCTGCAGAGGAACGCCGGAATGCCGGAACAGCGGGAGGGAAACGTTCCCGAACACGTCCTGGATAACTGGCTGGGAAATATCCTGGTGGCGGCATGAATCGCCACAGAATCTACTGGAACGTCGTATAAGATCATTTGGGATGTTTCGAAAGGCGTTTTTTTGTTTTTTTTCTGCGTTTTTTTGCGTACGTTGTTTATTTTTTTTTTTTTTTCCACCTGGGGAAAAAACGCTAAATCTGTACGAAATTTCTGTCCTAAGACATTGAAAATAGTCACGTGGCGAAAAACAAACAAACATAGTCGTTTCGGAAACGAGGACGTAGCCGAAATAGTTTCCGACAGCACACGGACACACTGACCTCAGATCAGAAATCTTTCTCAACATCTACATCGAGGTTTCATTAATATTGCTTTGTGTACAATACCAGGTTCGTAGGCGAGATCGTGGAGGATCCAGTGCTGCCCCCTATTGGTGGGGACAAGAACACAACAAGAAATGTTATTAGTTGTATATATGTATGTATGTATATATATATATATAAATATATATCTGTGTGTGTGTGGTGTCTATGTATATATGCATGTGTGTGTGTGTATATATATATATAGATATATATATATATATATATTATATATATATATATATATCATATATATATGTTTACCACACACACGCACACACATATATATATCTATATATATATATATATATATATATATATATATATATACAACACACACACATACATATATATATATATATATATATATATTACCACACACACACACATACATACATACACATAACATATATATATATATATAATATATATATATATATATAATATATATATATATATATATATATACAGGTTAATTTTATTTGTTTTCCAACTTGAAGAGCTGGTCAGTGTGTTTAGTAAAGGACTGTGAGTGTGTTGTTGTTGTTGTTGTTGTTGTTGTTGGATAGAGCATTTTGTGATGGCCTGATTTGAAACCCCACTGTGGCAGGATCAGGCTTGATGTCTTTGTTCCAGTCCAGCACAACACACACACACACACACACACACACACACACACACACACACACACATAATTTGCTCCTTCCTGCTCGTTTGAACTGTTATCTCACCTTATTCTCATGAGCAATATTAACGCTCCCGGGATTTTTTTCCTTTCCCCCGGATTTGAGTCGGGTGTCCCAATACTTTTGATCATGTAGCGTGAAGGCGTTCGTTTATATATTTTCGCCTTGATATTGTTTGTGTTTACGTCTGACTGGAAGTCCATCGCCCAATTTATGCCAATTTAAGCACCAAATTGTGGTTTTAAGGCGAAATCACATCAAATTATATCTTTTTTTTTTTGTTTGTTTGTTTGTTTGTTTTATTGCAATAAAAAAGACACGATCATGTGACCCTGTGCATCATTCACGCCCAGCGTCTGTATGAATATATTTTATGGCGTTAGTATCTGAAAATAAACTGCTTTTCTACTCATTTTAAGGTTTCTTGTTTGTTATTTGTGTTTATTTTTGCTCGTTTGAATGAAACTGGTTCCTTAAAAAAAAATCCATGAGGTAAATAAAAAACAAACAAACTACAAATTCAAAATAGACATCATGTCACTTGCGCACGTTTCATACGGAAATGTATGTATGTATTTTATTTATTTATTTTACTTGTCTGCTTTAAAACACTTTTCAACTACCCCCCTCCCCTCCAAAACTTTAACCCTTGTAGACTTTGCTTGCACATTTATTTCCTCTAGAGCGCCCCCTACAGTTAGATTGCTAAAACAACATGCCTTTATGAGCATTATATAGATAGATAGATATGGATGGATATT
>JACRUU010000012.1:536235-538735 GCA_030449085.1 Kryptopterus vitreolus
CTTTGGTGATGGTGCTGGTGTTGGTAATGGTGTTGGTTGTGTCTTTGATGGTGTTGTTGGTGATGGGTGCATGTTATGTCTTTGGTTATGGTGCTGGTGTTGGTTGGTGATGGTGCAGGTTATGTCTTTGGTTATGGTGCTGGTGTTGGTTATGTCTTTGATGGTGATGGTCCAGGTTATGTCTTTGGTTATGGTGCTGGTATTGGTAATGATGCCGGTGATGGTGTTGGTTATGTCTTTGGTTATGGTGCTGGTGTTGGTAATGAAGCTGGTGATGGTGTTGTTATGTCTCTTTGATGGTGTTGTTGGTGATGGTGCAGGTTGTCTTTGGTTATGGTTATGGTGCTGGTTATGTCTTTGATGGTGATGGTGCAGGTTATGTCTTTGGTTATGGTGATGGTGTTGGTTATGTCTTTGATGGTGATGGTGTTGGTTCAGGTTATGTCTTTGGTTATGGTGATGGTGTTGGTTATGTCTTTGATGGTGATGGTGTTGGTTATGTCTTTGATGGTGATGGTGGTGATGGTGCATGTTATGTCTTTGGTTATGGTGCTGGTGTTGGTTGGTGATGGTGCAGGTTATGTCTTTGGTTATGGTTATGGTGCTGGTGTTGGTTATGTCTTTGGTGATGGTGTTGGTGATGGTCCAGGTTATGTCTTTGGTTATGGTGCTGATGTTGGTAGTCTTTGATGGTAATGATGCCGGTGATGGTGTTGGTTATGTCTTTGGTTATGGTGCTGGTGTTGGTAATGAAGCTGGTGATGGCGTTGTTTGTCTCTGATGGTGTTGTTGGTGATGGTGCAGGTTGTCTTTGGTTATGGTTATGGTGCTGGTTATGTCTTTGATGGTGATGGTGCAGGTTATGTCTTTGGTTATGGTGATGGTGTTGGTTATGTCTTTGATGGTGATGGTGTTGGTTATGTCTGTGATGGTGATGGTGTTGGTTATGTCTTTGATGGTGTTGGTGGTGATGGTGCAGGTTGTCTTTGGTTATGGTTGCTTGTGTTGGTAATGATGCTGGTGATGGTGTTGGTTATGTCTTTGATGGTGCTTGGTGTTGTTGTGATGGTGCATGTCTTTGTTATGTCTTTGGTTATGGTGATGGTGTTGGTTATGTCTTTGATGGTGATGGTTCAGGTTATGTCTTTGGTTATGGTGATGGTGTTGGTTATGTCTTTGATGGTGATGGTTCAGGTTATGTCTTTGGTTATGGTGATGGTGTTGGTTATGTCTTTGATGGTGTTGATGTGATGGTGCATGTTATGTCTTTGGTTATGGTGCTGGTGTTGGTAATGATGCTGGTGATGGTGTTGGTTATGTCTTTGATGGTGTTGTTGGTGATGGTGCAGGTTGTCTTTGGTTATGGTTATGGTGCTGGTGTTGGTTATGTCTTTGATGGTGATGGTTCAGGTTATGTCTTTGGTTATGGTGATGGTGTTGGTTATGTCTTTGATGTTGATGGTGTTGGTTATGTCTTTGGTTATGGTGCTGGTGTTGGTTATGGCTTTGATGGTGATGGTGTTGGTTATGTCTTTGGTTATGTTGCTGGTGTTGGTAATGATGCTGGTGATGGTGTTGGTTATGTCTTTGATGGTGATGGTTATGTCTTTGGTTATGTCTGGTTTGGTAATATGCTGGTGATGGTGTTGGTTATGTCTTTGATTGTGTTGTTGGTGATGGTGCAGGTTGTCTTTGGTTATGGTTATGGTGCTGGTGTTGGTTATGTCTTTGATGGTGATGGTTCAGGTTATGTCTTTGGTTATGGTGATGGTGTTGGTTATGTCTTTGATGGTGATGGTGTTGGTTATGTCTTTGATGGTGATATGTATTTTTGGTTATGGTGCTGGTTATGATGGTGCTGGTGTTGGTTATGGCTTTGATGGTGATGGTGTTGGTTATGTCTTTGGTTATGGTGCTGGTGTTGGTAATGATGCTGGTGATGGTGTTGGTTATGTCTTTGATTGTGTTGTTGGTGATGGTGCAGGTTGTCTTTGGTTATGGTTATGGTGCTGGTGTTGGTTATGTCTTTGATGGTGATGGTGCAGGTTATGTCTTTGGTTATGGTGATGGTGCAGGTTATGTCTTTGATGATGATGGTTTGGTTATGAAGGTTATGTCTTTGTTATGGTGTTGGTTATGTCTTTGATGGTGATGGTGCAGGTTATGTCTTTGGTTATGAGCTGGTGATGGTAATGATGCTGGTGAAGGTGTTGGTTATGTCTTTGATGGTGTTGTTGTGATGGTGCATGTTATGTCTTTGGTTATGGTGCTGGTGTTGGTTATGTCTTTGATGGTGATGGTGCAGGTTATGTCTTTGGTTATGGTGCTGGTGTTGGTAGTGGTGATGATGCTGGTGATGGTGCAGGTTATGTCTTTGGTTATGGTGCTGGTGTTGGTAATGATGCTGGTGATGGTGTTGGTTATGTCTTTGATGGTGTTGTTGGTGATGGTGCAGATTGTCTTTGGTTATGGTTATGGTGCTGGTGTTGGTTATGTCTTT
>JACRUU010000012.1:543735-553321 GCA_030449085.1 Kryptopterus vitreolus
AAAATAAAAAACAAAACAAAACGATAAACACTATTTAAAAAAAAAGAGGCTTGTGGCGTTGAGGCTTGTACACGCCAATAAACAATTAATCAACAAGCAAACATAATACGATTAAATACAATATATATACAAAATAGTACTCAATCATGAAATAATGCTAAATGGAATCAATCTAAATAAAATAATTATATTAATATATATATATATCATTGAAATAAACATAATATAGTGCTCTCCTCGCCTGTAGTGTCACTGGTTCGCCTCTAGGGGTGCAATTCACAATTATAGTAGACATTCTCAGACGTTTCAGAAAAAGACGCTCGCCCGGAAAAACTATCAGTATAGTTTAATTTTAATAATTATATTGGATAATTTTACCAATAATTATTATTTAATAATAATTTTATTGGAATTATTATTACATTTGGAAAAAGAAACAAATAATTCATCAAGAAGTCGGTATTATGTCATCGGGATCCTTAGTATTAGTATGATTTTATTTCACATATATGTTTTAATCATATTTGTATTTGATAATTAAGTTTGTCTTTGAAAAACAGAAATGTCCCTTAATTATTAATCCAAAGTGATAATCCATAACGGTAGTTTTTCCGGCTTCCCGGTCCGCCGTCGTTACAAGAGCGGCCTCTAGAGGTGAATCGCTAACATCACATGCTGAACGAAGAGCAGAATATTAACTTTATAAACTATATAATCAGGTTGATCATTAATTATTCAATGTAACACATTTATATGGTTTATTTATTAATTGTAATTAAAAAATATATAAAAATTGTAATCTAGTTCAGTACGATTTTACATGGCGTGTTATTTTCGTTTGTCTCTTTTTTTTTTTTTACTATTTAAAAAAAAAACAAAACAAAAAAAAAAACATCGGTCAATTAACCGGTTATCGTACTATCAAACAAAAGATATCGTTAAAATACAATAAAAAAATGTTCAGCCTCTAGTTATTAACATAGCTTAATTATTTCTTTGATTTTGTCATGCATAATTAATGAAATTTCAATATTAATAAATATATATATATTTTAAAAAATGGTATTATGATAGTAATAAATTGCTGTTAACAGGCGATACATTTCTTGAAAACAAAGCTAAAAAAATAATAAACAAATTTAGCATCAGGAGCCAAAATAAATACATTTCAAATCCTGTCAATGTCAATAACAACAATCCGAGCCTTATTGTAAACAGGTTTCCTGTTCTTTTGTTCATTTGTTGACCCGTGTGTTTAGGGCCTCCTTTCGGACCCGGTTCTGCTCTCATCCCGAGACATGTTGGATATTATTCTGGACATCAATACTGCATGTACGTCCTTCACACTCATATACAGTGGAGAAAACCAACAACACTATATTGACCAGTGGTGTTAGTATAATAAACACACACACACACACACACACACTCATACACACCTGTCCTTGACATGCCCGAAGTATCTGCCTCTCGTCTTCTCCCTCGTTTTTTTGTCCATGTTTCTGCTTCAATGTATTTATTTATTTATTTGTTTGTTTATTTATTTTCCCGGAATTAAATTCCCAGCGCTCGGTAATTCCCAGACGACTCTTTTTGGCCCGTCGTCTTCCTCTTCCTTGCCTTCATCTCGGTCTTGGCGAAATCTGACGAGGAAGCGAAGAGACTCGTTATCATTCGTCGGGTGATGATAATGGGCCGGTTTATTAGGAACACTCTTTTTAAACCGGTGGATAAATACACGGATAAACTTCGAGCAGCTTCCCCCCCCCCGGAGGCAGGAATACCCCATATCACTATACCGTGCGAGATTTAATAAAGGAATACACGAGTGAAGGTAAGAATGTGTTTAATTAAACGAGTAGTTTCCCATTACACGGGGGCACTGCGGAGGAACTTTTCCAACGCGCTGCATTTGTATTACGATGCAAGACGCCGATTAAATACACTACACGGGTTTAGTTTCCGCCGATTACATTTACATTTGGCAGACGCCCTTATCCAGAGCGAATTACAACTGAGCTATTGAGGGTTACGGGCCTTGCTCAAGGGCTCCCACTAATGGTAGCTTGGTGGTGGTGCGGTTTGAACCCCTGATCTTCCGGTCCAGAGTCCAACACCTTAACCACTGGTCTATCCCCTTTGACTTTTTAAGAGCGGAGCTATATATGGTAACTATACATATAAATGTCAAAGGAGGACTGACAGAAAGAGGCGAATCTGTTTTCGGGGACTCAAATATGCACAAACATGTTATATATTTCCTGGTCCTTTAATAAATACTACAAGTATTCATGCTGTATGTGTTTCATTTACATTTTATGACATTCGCCAGACGCCCTTATCCAGAGCGACTAACAACTGAGGGTTAAGGGCCTTGCTCAAGGGCCCCACTAGTGGGTGGGTTTGATCCTATGTTCAAGCACCTTAACCACTGGGCTATCACCTCCCTATACAATGTTTCCAAGTTAAAATTATGATCCTCAACTGGCATTGATTTCTCCCATTAGGGGGCGCCACAGTGGACGGTCCGCATATCAGATTTAGCGCATGTCTTTTTTTTACGCTCGATACCCTTCCTAAAGCAACCCTCCACATGTATCTGGGTTTGTGACCGGCCCTGGCTCGTGCAACGGCCCTAACGGCTGAGCAACTGAGGGTTAAGGGCCTTGCTCAAGGGCCCCACTAGTGACAGCTCGGTGGTGCAGGGACTCGAACCTGTGATCAGCAACTCGGACGAGCTCTCAACCTCCCCTAATAATAATTATAGATAACAGTGTTATATCGTAATAGTAATAACACGTTAAACACAAATGCATTGCTGACGCGCACGTGATTAACGCAGGGCGCATTTTGATTCAAAATAGAAATATATAAATAGGCGAAATTAAATCCTCCAACGCAACACGCATTTATTAATAATAAGGGATTCTATAATAATATTATATTAATAATTAAATATTATATTAACATTCTTATTAATAAGAAGAAATCAGTTTTAATAGGTAAAACCAAAGCACCAAAATACGCCAATTAACTCCAGCAATTAAAAACATCGGTGTGGGAAAAGTTGCATTCGGTGTCGTGAATGATTTACGTCGTTACTTTAAAAACGTTTCACGAGAATGTTGAGTTGTTTGGTTTCACTAATAAACAACACACGTTTGCATAAAGCGTCTGTATTTCATTAGAGGAATAATGTAGGAAAGTATTCATTTACAGGGGGCACGGTGGTTTAGTGGTTAACACGTTCGCCTCACACCGCCAGGGTCTCCGGGTTCGATTCCTGTCTCGGCCATGTGTGTGTGGAGTTTGTGCATGTTCTCACCGTGCCTCAGGGGGTTTTTTTCTCCGGTTTCCTCCCCCGGTCCAAAAACATGCACAGTAGGTTGATTGGCACCTTGGAAAATTGTCCCTAGTGTATGAATGTGTGTGTGTGTGTGTGTGTGTGTGTGTGTGTGTGTGATGGGTTGGCATTCCATCCAGGGTGTATCCTGCCTTAATGCCCATAGACGCCTGAGATAGGACACAGACTCCCCGTGACCCGAGGGAAGATCGGATATAGCGGTAGAAGATGAATGAATGAATGAAGTATTCATTTACAGCTACAAAGGTGCGACTAATGTGTGTCAATTAATCACAAGATAAATCAGGACAATCATTTGATTAATCACAATGAAATTGATTGACAGCCCTAATAAATATATATATATATATATATATATATACATATATCTATATATATATATCATTTATTCATTCATTCATCTTCTACCGCTTTATCCGATCTTCCCTCGGGTCACGGGGAGTCTGTGTCTATCTCAGGCATCTATGGGCATTAAGGCAGGATACATCCCTGGATAAAATGCCAACCCATCACACACACACACACACACACACACACACACACACACACACTCATACACTAGGGACAATTTTCCAAGGTGCCAATCAACCTACCGTGCATGTTTTTGGACCGGGGGAGGAAACCGGAGAACCCGGAGAAAAACCCCCTGAGGCACGGGGAGAACATGCACAAACTCCACACACACATGGCCGAGACGGGAATCGAACCCGTACCCTGGCGAACGTGCTAACCACTAAACCACCGTGCCCCCTATATACACACACCACATATATACATACATACATACATACATACATATCACATATATATATATAATATATATATATATATATATATATATATATATATATATATATATATAGTATATACCATAGAGATATATAGTATATATATATATATATAAAATATAAGGTAGACTACGCGCTTTACTGTATATATATCTACAATCACTGAAACATCATCCACTCCATCAAAGACACAAATGCACTGCGTAAGATACAAAGTAATGGCACCCCCAGGGAGTCTAACTCTACTGATGCATATCAATAAAGAGACGGAGGAAAGCTGTAACTCCACTCAAGCATGTTGATGCCTACAGGAGACATTTTTACGCTCATTGTCGGTCTGTAAAGGAGATAAAAACAAGCAGCATGATGTTTATGATTAAGGTGAGAATATTGAAGATGTTTATGATGATGGTGCAAATCATATAAACAGTTGTGCAGCCGTTACATGGTCCTAAAGCAATAGATAAAATGTATATATTAATAAAGCAGCTCCTGACCTTTGTGTATTATTATTATCATCAGCATCCTCATCCTCATCATCGTCGCAGACTGAATGCGAGTCTTTGACAGCAGCGGCGGCGGTGCGCCTCCATCATGTGCCTTTATATAAACACGATTTTGACGGTTTTCAAACAAGTCCCGCCTCGTGCTCCCTGATTGGCTCCCAGGAACTGTTGTCTCTTTTCAGAGCCGGAGCCCACGAATGAAAGCATGTCAATAATCCCGAGACACCGGCGCTGCACAATGCAGACATGCCACACAGAGTCAGGCCTCCTTTTTTCTGCTCCACTACCGGGCAAATCGGGCGAAGATGAGCGAGCTACAGAGAGAGAGAGAGAGAGAGAGAGAGGGAGAGGGAGAGAAGAGAGAAGAGCATTCCCCCCATGCTGAGGATAATCCTACAAGCTATCAGTTAGAAGCACATTACCATGCAAACACACTGAGAGCTTTTTTTTTTTTTTTTAGCTAGAACAGGCTTCAGAGGTGTGAATCATCCACACAGATTCTGTCAAATTATGCTCGGATACGCACCGTGCGCATCGCCACTTTTCCTGACGCTCGCGCGTCGGAGACAAATCGCCTCGATCCCTCGAGAAAGTGTCATTTCGGCACTCGAGAAGAACTCGCTATCGACGCGCAGGCTGCCGCTGGATGTGATGGATCTTGTGTTTGTGGCTTTACACCGTGGTTTGTGTAAATGGTGGGTAATTAGGGAAGCAGGACAGGCAAATGGCAGCCATGCTGAGAACCCCGTTTGTTTTTAAAAGCCTGGTTCGCTTTAGGTTTTTCCAGACGCAATTTATTTATTTTTCTTCCTTCTGACAAGAATTAAATAGATCTTATACTCGTGGAGATGACGTGTCCCCGAGACGGTAACAAAAGAAAAATGGAGTTTTAATTTGAGCAAATAAAGAACGACTTCCTTTTGTTTATTGAGGTTATGGGTTGGGGGTAAAAGTATTTAGCTGGAAAAAATACACCAGTCAAAGAAAATACTTCACAAATATAGTTTGTGTGTGTGTGTGTGTGTGTGTGTGTGTACATGCTTAAGACCACATGGTGGAAATTTCACAGCATCTGGGATTACTGTGTAAATAAACAGTCCTGGGGTCTCCATTACATATGCACACACACACACACACACCAATATACAGAGAGGAGTGTCCTGGTTTCCATTTGTTTTCACTAATAGCACATTCTATTGAGGAGAATAAAGGGCTGTCCACAAGAGATTAGGAAGTCAGCTTCTCTTTCTCACCCCCCCCCCCCCCACACACACACCCACACAAAGGGCAACAGTCACTGTGAGCTGTAATCAAATGAAGGTTCATTCATTGCATATTGCAGATGTCTGGCCTTTTTTTTTGGAAAAAAAGAGAAAACATCCAAAAAAACGACAAAAAAACTTCCTGAGCGCACGCCTGTGATAGGAGCTTCTCTCTGGATTTCATTACTTTCATTATGAATGTTTTTTTTCTTTCGGCTTCACCCGTTAGGGGTCGCCACAGAGGATGGTCCCCATATTAGTTTCGGCGCATGTTTTTTTTCCCCTTGCTCTTCCTAATGCGACCCTCCCCTTTTATCCGGGATTAGAACTGGCACTGGGAAGGCACTGGCTTGTGAAACCCTAATGGCAAACAGGGGTAAAGCTCAGCGGTTTAAGGCACTGGGTCACTGATCAGACGGTCGGGATGGGGGTGGGGGTTCGAGCCTCGGTATCGCCAAGCTACCACACTTGGGTCCTTGAGCAACGCCCTTATCTCTTTGTGCTCCAGGGGGCGCCGTATCATGGCGGATCACTAAAGTATGTCAAATAAATAAATAATAAACTGAGCAGTCTGGAGTTAAGGGCCTTGCTGAAGGGCCTTATTATGAAATATGAAATGTGAAAACCTAACCGAGGGGCACGGTGGCTTAGTGGTTAGCACATTCCCCTCACACCTACAGGGTTGGAGCTTTGATTCCCGCCTCCGCCATGTGTGTTTGGTGTTTGCATGTTCTCCCCGTGCCTCAGGGGGTTATTCTACCACCCCCCCCCCCCCCCCCCCATCCCGGTACCAAAAACAAGCATGGTAGGTTGATTGGCACCTCGGAAAATTAGCCCTGGTGTGTGAATGTGTGTGTGAGTGCCCTGCGATGTGTTGGTACACAGGGTGTGACGCCCGAAGGCACAGGTGCCCTGAGAGAGAAGACGGATAAAGTGGAAGAAGATGAACAAATGTATAAATCTTCACGGGACATTTCAAACATGTGGACTCAAAAGAATTGTCTGGAATATTCAGGATACTGAAATCATTAAATGCGCAAGGAGCAAAAGTATCCGGACATCTCCAGCATCTTTTCCGAGGCACGCGGTTGAGTCCGATGTCTCCGGATACTGATGTTCCTATGCACAAATACAGCTCCATATCAAGATGGGTCGGAGTAGAAAAACTTTGCTAAGGTACGAGATTGAATTCCCAGGCATCCTGGAGACGGACATCAGTTCCTGCCTTTGCTAACAACTTTGTGGCTGATTGAGGAAGCACACAAGGGCGCTCCAGAAGCTACAGGAACATCTTCCTCAAAGAGTGGAGGTTATTATAAAAGGAAACGCCGGCTGGATGTGGAATGCGCCGACGAACGTGACGTTCGGGTCTCCACAAACTTTCCGATAGCCACTATACACAAAACCAGGATCTGTACATAATACGGGTTGAAGCTTATGAAGACATGTAATTATATCACATTCTTTGAGCTGGAACAGAAACAGATGCTGGTCTTTGTATCTTTCGTATAATGTGTGAACCTGGTGTATCTTTAATACACTGCAAGTCAAGTGGCCTTTATTATTATGAAAGAATGTGAAAGAAATCAGCGTTATTCCAGGACCTGCACTATAATAACTACGAGACAACATAGCACAAACTGAGAGATATGCAGAACTGCACAGGGGGTGTATATACGTATGGAAATAACACAGCGAATTAGCATTAGCATTACATTTGAGGTGGGACGACATCATTGATTGTAGCTCCAGAAACACACTAGTCATGAGGCGGCACCGTATATAGCAAAGAATTCGTTGAAAGCGATGACTTGTAAATTATTACACAATCAACGGCGACGGTTTTAAAGACATCACTGCATGACCAGATTACGTTCGCATGTTCCACTTTTCTTAGTCATAATGCAGTTCCACAATCTTAAACAAAAAAACGGTACAACATTCGTACAATTGGATGCACATCAAATGAGCCCTTAGTTGTATTTGTGTAGCGATTTTACCGTTCAACACTGTCTCAATGCAGCTTTATTCGAATAAAGCGAATCTTTCGTATTTGAAGTGACTCCCTAATGAGCGTGTCAGTCACGACAGGAGGAAGAAACCTGGCGTGGAACCCGACACTTTCGAATTTCCATTCATTACATTTTATACACAATAAGGTGTGATGGCGATTAAATGTAACCCTTCGCTCCTCAGTCAATGTAGAAGAACCCTGGCATTAATTACAGACTCAAAGTTCTTGTGTTGCTCAGAAATTTAGATAAATGTCGTATGTGGTGCAACTTATAGGTGCTTGTAGCGTTTCGTGTAGGCTTAAGGTCAATACAGTAGCGTAAAATGTGCTCATGTTTGAGCAAGGACCTACATAAGACAACATTCATTCATTCATTCATTCAACTACCGCTTTATCGTTCGATCTTCCTTGGGTCACGGGGAGCCTGTGTCTATCTCAGGCGTCTATGGGCATTAAGGCAGGATACACCCTGGATGGAATGCCAACTCGAGTGAGTGTGTAAAAAAAAATTGTGTGGAAAGAAACCAAACAATTAATACGGAATATGCAGGAGCCTCTAATCACAAGTGTTACGTCACTAAAAGTAACACACAAAACTATGCGGGAACACGACATACCTGTGAGACGTGTGAGACATTTCATGTAAAAAAAAAAAAAAAAATATATATATATATATATATATATATATATATATATATATATATATTATAATTATATTATATTATAAAACGGTGACACTGCATCACATACCAGTACAGAGGATTTGTGCTACTGGAAATGGATCATCTATATAGTCTATTTAGTGAGTTAGGACCGATGACCATGTGCGGCGTAAAATGGCCTTACAATGAAAAGATGGCACTGTTTTGGTCATTTTCATTTCATTTACAGTATTCGGCAGACACGTTTATCCAGAGCAACCTAACAACTGAGAAATTGAGCATTAAGGGCCTTGTTCAGGGGCCCACTAGAGGCACCTTAGTGGTGTTAGTGGGATTTAAACCTGCGAACTTAGAGACTCCAGAGTCCAATGCCTTAACCACTGAAGCTCCCACCTCCCTTCTTGTTTTGGCCACTTCTATATAGATATACAGGGTTGTCCAAAAAGATGGTATCCCTCATATAGTACGACATAATTTTACAAAAAAAAAGACTTTGCGCATGCACTGAGAACCAATGAGTACAAGTCAAAGGAGTGCACTTGCTTCAATTAGATTTGTGTACATAGTGTGTGTATTATGTTATTAAAATAAAAGTCAATCCCATGTAAGTGGTAACATCTTTTTGGACAACCCTGTATTAGACATAGTATTGTTGGTAACAAAAAAAACCCACACCCATTTACAATCATAAAAAAATGTGTTTTTGCTTTCAGGCTGATTTTATAATTGCGCTAGATGGCGCAGTTAGTGCCTCCCATATGAGCTATGGTATGTGTCAAAGATGCATCAAAAAAGCGAGCATTGAAGGAATATCTATGTTAATACAGGCTGGAAGCAGTTCGATGCGATTTTGCAACAATCGTCAACACAGGGTTAGGGCCTACAGTCTGCATGGGTTACAACCTCCACTGTCTAGAAGCATTAACCCTGGGTTTCCTAACACTCTCACACACACACACACATACTCTCTCTCTCTCTCTCTCTCTCTAA
>JACRUU010000012.1:553821-561321 GCA_030449085.1 Kryptopterus vitreolus
TGTTTTATATAAATAATTCAGTATAATTGCTTTGGTTTCTGACGGTGTTGTGGAATAAATTGTCTCCTGAAGCTATGTTGAGTGGGTAGTAAAATCTAACATTGTCACTACAAACATGTAACACAAATCATGCCTTTCCTAATGTAGAAATTAGCATTCAGTAGTTAGCAGGATGTTCTATATAAAGCTACTGTAGTTTCATTCAGTCTATAAAGCTAAATCTAGTTAGCAATATATTAGTAAATGTACTAAAAATATAAACTGGAAATTTTAGTGTTAGCTAGTTAGTAAGCTAAATGTTTAGTGGTTGGTCCTGGCATATATATATATCTATATATATATATATATATATATATATATATATATATATATAGATAGGTAGATATATTAGATACACATACATATAATCACACACACACACATACACATACATATATATACATATATATATATATATATATATATATATATATATATATATATATATATATATACTATAATACTGAGTTATTGTTCTCTCACATATAAGCACAGAACATTTTGGTTTATTTTTAAACATTAAACATTTTTAATACATTCTCACACACACACACTATAATATATATATATATATATATATATATATATATATATATATATATATATATATATATATATAGATATATATAAAACAAACTGGAAATTAACTGGAACAAATTAGCTATTTAGCAAGTTCAGTAGTTTGTCCAGGCATTTTAACAATTTAATCTTACATATGTATATACACACACACACACACACACACACACACACACACACACACACACACACACACACACACACACACATATGTATATATTTATATATATATATATATATATATTGCATGAATCAGCAAATCTCGGTTCAGTAGTTAGCATGAAATTCGATAAGGCTAGCTGCCCTTTAAATGCCTCAGTTCCTCAAATCTATCTTCAAAAGATAATTTACTGTAATGTGTATCGTGCACACACACACACACGCACACACACACACGCACACACACACAGATATTAACATATTAACAATAGTTAATATCAGTATTACCAGAGCCTTTCTGGTCCACAGCGCTTCATTGTTAAGCTTAAGTAGAAATCGTTGGAGATCCATAAACACAGAGATCTGATGATGGGATCAGGATCTGCGAGGAACGCCGGTGTGTTGCAGCGTGTTCATGACCTTTGCTCACTTGACTTCACTGTGTGTGTGTGTGTGTGTGTGTGTGTGTGTGTGTGTAATATTCATGGGTCATATAATGAGATTATATAATTATATATAATGTGTGGAGTATAATATAATGTCATTGTGTTTTGTGTGTTTTCTATAGATTATATGGATGTAATCGTGTGAATGAACACGTGTGTGTGTGTGTGTGTGTGTGAGTATATATATGATGAGGGTATATAGTTTTTTTATATGGTTGATTTTCTATGTTACTGTAATTGTAGCGTATATCATGATGTGTGATATAATATATTATATATATATATATATATATATAAAATATTGACGTAAACGTTTATTTTCTATATATGATATGGGAGTAATTGTTTGTGTGTGTGTGTTTCTATGGAGTGTAATCGTGTGTATGCTGTGTTTTTGCTATACTGTATGTGAGGTGTGTGTGTGTGTGTGTGTGTGTGTTTTACTTCTATATGGAATTTTAATGTAATCGTAGTGTGTGTGTGTGTGTGTGTGTGTCAGATGTAACCTTGTGTGTGTTTTGTTGTTATAAACATTAGTCATGTTGGTCATACTCTAACATGACTGTATGTATCACTGTGTGTGTATGTGTGTGTGTGTATGTGTGTGTGTGTGTTCTATACAGTGTAATTATGTGTAGATGTGTGTGTTTTTGCTTTCGCTATAGTTTTTATGTTGTACTTTATCTATACTAAGTGTGTGTGTGTGTGTGTGTGTGTGTGTGTGTGTGTGTGTGTGAGAATAACTCACCCACCGCTTGTTCGTCCCTACAGCTTGATTCTGCGCGTGATTGCAGTGTGTTTGTGGTCGACGCGTCAGACGGAAAAGCAGCCTCTGTCATAATCACACAGAAACATAACATGTAGCAGAAACACCGGTTGTTTCCATAGCGACGGCTCACGCGCACAGACTCAAGGACGACGTGCAACGATCGCCGCGAACGCGACACGCGTGTAGCCAAAAGTATTGGGACAGCACGTGCACCAAACCAGCGCCGTGAAGCTCCGCCATTCTGCGGGATGGATGGTCTTCCCACAAGCCTGGAGCTTATCAGAACAGGAAATGGAAACTCAATATGGAATGGGATTGGGAATGGGAAGCCTGTGGTAATCGTACGGTCAACTGGTTTATTTCATAGCTGTGTAGGAATTCTTACTATTCATTTTAAGATGGTCCTTCATTTAAAGTTATTAATGTATAAAATGTTAGAAAAATAAACATTTTAATCAATTATGTTTATGTTTATATATTAATTATGTTTAACTGAGCAATTGAGGGTTAAGGGCCTTGCTCAAGGGCCCACTAGTGGCAGCTTGGTGGTGGTGGGATTTGAACCTGCATTCTTCTGGTCCAGAGTCCAACACCTCAACCACTGTGCTACCGCCTCCCTTTCTTTATTTAATCGCACATTATACCATAAATGGCTACTTTTCATGTTCTAATTAACTGTGACAGATGTTATAATTATATACATTTCTCTCAAAATCTCTACCTTTAATAACATTATTGATTATTTATTTCATATTTATTTTACTCTGGAAATGATTCTTTTAATTTCTTATTAATTACAATGTTATTTTGTTTAGTGTTGGTTTGAAGTGTAAAATATGGGACGTGGCTCCTTTAAGAATTGTGTTCCGGTTGCTTTTCCATATAAACTGGTGATACGGTGTTTAGGTTATACGGAAGCGCTTTATTGCGTTCAGTAAAAATGCGCTTTATTGCAGTAATACAGGATTTGGGAATGCGATGCGCTTGCGTAAGGTTCCATACGGTAATATACGCTAATATAGTGAGGAGATCGTACCTGTTGTGAATGCGCAGCTAGGGGGCGTAATTCTGGTGAAATTTAGGAAGTGTGAGTGGATGCACTGAACGTTTATTTATTTATTTAATTTATTTATTTGTTGTTCGGGTTTCGTTCATTCGCACAACACGATGCAGAGTGAAGGAGCAGATCACTCACATAGTAACGCACACTGCGTTATAACGCATTAATAACCCCTGTTATTTGGTGTTGGTGACCCCTGGTGTATAGTATATGAAGAAATTGATGTGTGTGTGTGTGTGTGTGTGTGTGTGTGTGTGTGTGTGTGTGTGTGAAATCATCACCTTTGAGGTAATATTGTCTCAGTTTGGGGTTGCGGATGTGATGCCTCCCGGTGGCCGTAACGTCCCGGAGTGTATTAGCGCTAAGCGAGGATTCCCACGGCCCCGTGACGAACCCCGGAGGCTGTGTGAAGCCCGCCGGCAGCCTGGAGCCCAACCTGGGGGGTCAGAGGTCAATCACAGTGAAAACGCAAACTGCTGTGCTTATAACAGCTTTATGACTTCACTAATGATTTTTTTCTGTACAAACAACTCACTAATAAATAGTGTACAAACCGTTTGTTTATCGATCGCAAGCCAAAAAATAAAAAACAAAACAAAACGATAAACACTATTTAAAAAAAAAGAGGCTTGTGGCGTTGAGGCTTGTACACGCCAATAAACAATTAATCAACAAGCAAACATAATACGATTAAATACAATATATATACAAAATAGTACTCAATCATGAAATAATGCTAAATGGAATCAATCTAAATAAAATAATTATATTAATATATATATATATCATTGAAATAAACATAATATAGTGCTCTCCTCGCCTGTAGTGTCACTGGTTCGCCTCTAGGGGTGCAATTCACAATTATAGTAGACATTCTCAGACGTTTCAGAAAAAGACGCTCGCCCGGAAAAACTATCAGTATAGTTTAATTTTAATAATTATATTGGATAATTTTACCAATAATTATTATTTAATAATAATTTTATTGGAATTATTATTACATTTGGAAAAAGAAACAAATAATTCATCAAGAAGTCGGTATTATGTCATCGGGATCCTTAGTATTAGTATGATTTTATTTCACATATATGTTTTAATCATATTTGTATTTGATAATTAAGTTTGTCTTTGAAAAACAGAAATGTCCCTTAATTATTAATCCAAAGTGATAATCCATAACGGTAGTTTTTCCGGCTTCCCGGTCCGCCGTCGTTACAAGAGCGGCCTCTAGAGGTGAATCGCTAACATCACATGCTGAACGAAGAGCAGAATATTAACTTTATAAACTATATAATCAGGTTGATCATTAATTATTCAATGTAACACATTTATATGGTTTATTTATTAATTGTAATTAAAAAATATATAAAAATTGTAATCTAGTTCAGTACGATTTTACATGGCGTGTTATTTTCGTTTGTCTTTTTTTTTTTTTACTATTTAAAAAAAAAACAAAAAAAAAAAAAAAACATCGGTCAATTAACCGGTTATCGTACTATCAAACAAAAGATATCGTTAAAATACAATAAAAAAATGTTCAGCCTCTAGTTATTAACATAGCTTAATTATTTCTTTGATTTTGTCATGCATAATTAATGAAATTTCAATATTAATAAATATATATATATTTTAAAAAATGGTATTATGATAGTAATAAATTGCTGTTAACAGGCGATACATTTCTTGAAAACAAAGCTAAAAAAATAATAAACAAATTTAGCATCAGGAGCCAAAATAAATACATTTCAAATCCTGTCAATGTCAATAACAACAATCCGAGCCTTATTGTAAACAGGTTTCCTGTTCTTTTGTTCATTTGTTGACCCGTGTGTTTAGGGCCTCCTTTCGGACCCGGTTCTGCTCTCATCCCGAGACATGTTGGATATTATTCTGGACATCAATACTGCATGTACGTCCTTCACACTCATATACAGTGGAGAAAACCAACAACACTATATTGACCAGTGGTGTTAGTATAATAAACACACACACACACACACACACACACACACACACACACTCATACACACCTGTCCTTGACATGCCCGAAGTATCTGCCTCTCGTCTTCTCCCTCGTTTTTTTGTCCATGTTTCTGCTTCAATGTATTTATTTATTTATTTGTTTGTTTATTTATTTTCCCGGAATTAAATTCCCAGCGCTCGGTAATTCCCAGACGACTCTTTTTGGCCCGTCGTCTTCCTCTTCCTTGCCTTCATCTCGGTCTTGGCGAAATCTGACGAGGAAGCGAAGAGACTCGTTATCATTCGTCGGGTGATGATAATGGGCCGGTTTATTAGGAACACTCTTTTTAAACCGGTGGATAAATACACGGATAAACTTCGAGCAGCTTCCCCCCCCCCGGAGGCAGGAATACCCCATATCACTATACCGTGCGAGATTTAATAAAGGAATACACGAGTGAAGGTAAGAATGTGTTTAATTAAACGAGTAGTTTCCCATTACACGGGGGCACTGCGGAGGAACTTTTCCAACGCGCTGCATTTGTATTACGATGCAAGACGCCGATTAAATACACTACACGGGTTTAGTTTCCGCCGATTACATTTACATTTGGCAGACGCCCTTATCCAGAGCGAATTACAACTGAGCAATTGAGGGTTAAGGGTTAAAGCCTTGCTCAAGGGCTCCCACTAATGGTAGCTTGGTGGTGGTGCGGTTTGAACCCCTGATCTTCCGGTCCAGAGTCCAACACCTTAACCACTGGTCTATCCCCTTTGACTTTTTAAGAGCGGAGCTATATATGGTAACTATACATATAAATGTCAAAGGAGGACTGACAGAAAGAGGCGAATCTGTTTTCGGGGACTCAAATATGCACAAACATGTTATATATTTCCTGGTCCTTTAATAAATACTACAAGTATTCATGCTGTATGTGTTTCATTTACATTTTATGACATTCGCCAGACGCCCTTATCCAGAGCGACTGAGGGTTAAGGGCCTTGCTCAAGGGCCCCACTAGTGGGTGGGTTTGATCCTATGTTCAAGCACCTTAACCACTGGGCTATCACCTCCCTATACAATGTTTCCAAGTTAAAATTATGATCCTCAACTGGCATTGATTTCTCCCATTAGGGGGCGCCACAGTGGACGGTCCGCATATCAGATTTAGCGCATGTCTTTTTTTTACGCTCGATACCCTTCCTAAAGCAACCCTCCACATGTATCTGGGTTTGTGACCGGCCCTGGCTCGTGCAACGGCCCTAACGGCTGAGCAACTGAGGGTTAAGGGCCTTGCTCAAGGGCCCCACTAGTGACAGAGCTCGGTGGTGCAGGGACTCGAACCTGTGATCAGCAACTCGGACGAGCTCTCAACCTCCCCTAATAATAATTATAGATAACAGTGTTATATCGTAATAGTAATAACACGTTAAACACAAATGCATTGCTGACGCGCACGTGATTAACGCAGGGCGCATTTTGATTCAAAATAGAAATATATAAATAGGCGAAATTAAATCCTCCAACGCAACACGCATTTATTAATAATAAGGGATTCTATAATAATATTATATTAATAATTAAATATTATATTAACATTCTTATTAATAAGAAGAAATCAGTTTTAATAGGTAAAACCAAAGCACCAAAATACGCCAATTAACTCCAGCAATTAAAAACATCGGTGTGGGAAAAGTTGCATTCGGTGTCGTGAATGATTTACGTCGTTACTTTAAAAACGTTTCACGAGAATGTTGAGTTGTTTGGTTTCACTAATAAACAACACACGTTTGCATAAAGCGTCTGTATTTCATTAGAGGAATAATGTAGGAAAGTATTCATTTACAGGGGGCACGGTGGTTTAGTGGTTAACACGTTCGCCTCACACCGCCAGGGTCCGGGTTCGATTCCTGTCTCGGCCATGTGTGTGTGGAGTTTGTGCATGTTCTCACCGTGCCTCAGGGGGTTTTTCTCCGGTTTCCTCCCCCGGTCCAAAAACATGCACAGTAGGTTGATTGGCACCTTGGAAAATTGTCCCTAGTGTATGAATGTGTGTGTGTGTGTGTGTGTGTGTGTGTGTGATGGGTTGGCATTCCATCCAGGGTGTATCCTGCCTTAATGCCCATAGACGCCTGAGATGGACACAGACTCCCCGTGACCCGAGGGAAGATCGGATATAGCGGTAGAAGATGAATGAATGAATGAAGTATTCATTTACAGCTACAAAGGTGCGACTAATGTGTGTCAATTAATCACAAGATAAATCAGGACAATCATTTGATTAATCACAATGAAATTGATTGACAGCCCTAATAATATATATATATATATATATATATATACTATATATATATATATATATATATCATTTATCATTTCATTCATTCATTCATCTTCTACCGCTTTTATCCGATCTTCCCTCGGGTCACGGGGAGTCTGTGTCTATCTCAGGCATCTATGGGCATTAAGGCAGGATACATCCCTG
>JACRUU010000012.1:566321-588821 GCA_030449085.1 Kryptopterus vitreolus
AAGGCAGTGTGTTTTCTTTCTCCGTGTTGTAAACAAAACAAATATAAAGTGTCAAGAAAACATATATTTTTTCCTCCTAAGACAATGAAAGGTTCGTATTTCGTGTTTATTGATTATATAAAAACAAAATGTCTTCTCCGGACGCTGTAGCGGCGTTTTTTATGAAATAAACCCAAGGGCTGTGTTCCAAACGGCCACGTCGTTGAGATTAGGGCACTCGGTTTCCGTACTTGTCTACACCGCGAGTAGGGCGCCTACAGAGTGACCAGCTCTCGGATCGGGATCGATCCTGTGTGTACGGTGCTGTGGATATATACTTGCAAGGTTATGAGCGCTCATAGCAAGTTTGCTGAGCTCATGAATGCATTGGATTGTTATTGAATCGATGTGTGTTTGTGTTTTAATTCCATTTTATTTTAAAGTAAAGATCAAAGTCGTGGATTTCGTTAATTAAGGACGCCGGTTTGGTTGCTAGCTGCTATAGATTAGCATCATTTACTTTGTTGTTGTTGTTGTTATTGTTATTAGTGCGATAAAGTGTACTATATTTTTGGATTTTTTTTGTTTGTTTGTTTTTGTATATTTGGTGTCTCTCTCATGTCCTCATGTGTCCTCTCTCTCTCTCTCTCTCTCTCTCTCTCTCTCTCTCTCTCTCTCTCTCTCCCTCTCTCCATGTTCAGCTTGGGGTTCCTGAACTTGGATATGTTTGCTGATTTGAGATCAGTGGACTGAAGACACGTGGACACCATGTCCTCCATCCTGCTGTGAAACCGAACCGTCAGCCATCGCGTCCCGCTGTCCTTTACACACACCTGAGACCATGGACGCCGGAGCGGTGAGACCCCCCCCATGAGTGCACACTGGACATGTCTCAAATTACTCATGGCCGTCTTATGGTGGACATGTCCCCAAGTCTGGAGTGTGTGACGAGTGTGTGTGTGTGTGTGTGTGTGTGTGTGTAGGAGGTGATTCCCATTTGGCAGAACAAACCTCACGGGGCGACTCGCAGTGTGGTGAGGAGAATCGGCTCTACGTTACCGCTGAGACCCTGCCCTCGGGCCTGTTTCCAGGTAACACACACACACACACACACACACACACACACACACACACACACACACACACACACACAGGGGACTGTATCTCATGATGCTAAGTAAATGAAGAAAACAAAGTGAAGGTGCATAACAGTATAATGGACTTCTTTCGTTCTTTCTTCTTTTTTTTTGCTATTTTTTCTTTTCTTTCTTTTTGTTGTCATTTTTTTTTATTTTCCATTTGCTGTCTTTCTTTACTGTTCTGTTTTTCTTTTCTTTTCCTCGCCTTCTTTCTTATTTTCATTCTTTCTTTCCCACGTTTTCTTTTTCTTTCTTTTTCTTTGTTTCTTTTTCTGTTCTTTTTTGCTGTTTTTCTTCACTGTACTTTTTTTCTTTTCCTTTATTATCTTTATGCCATTCTTTTTTCCTTTTATTTTCTTTTCCTCTGTTTCCTTCTTATTTTCATTCATTCTTTCTTCCTCTCTTTCTTTCCCCCCACTTTTTCTTTTGCTTTTCTGCTCTTTCTTTCTTCCTTTCTTATTTTTCTGTTCTCTCTCTCTCTCTCTCTCTCTTTTTTTCCTTTCTGTTCTTTCCCTCTTTTTTCTGTTATTTTCTTCCTTACTTTCTCTATTTCTTTCTTTCTTTTTTCTTTTTTGGTTTTTGGTCTTTCTTTCTTCTTCTTTTTTATGCTCTGTCCTTTTTTCCTTCTTTATTTTCCTTTCTGTTCATACATTCTTTATTTTTTCATTTTTTCCTTCTAACTTTCTTTCTGTCTCATCATTTCTTTATTTTATTTTTTAATATTATGTGTGTGTGTGTGTGTGTGTGTGTGTGTGTGTGTGTGTGTGTGTGTGTGTGTTCAGGAGTTACCCGGTTTGAACCCGCTGCGACACACAGACGGCCCCCTGGTTCCCACGCTGGCCGACATCGCCTGGATCGCGTCTGATGAAGAGGAGACTTACGCCAGAGTCCGGTATATGTGTGTGTGTGTGTGTGTGTGTGTGTGTGTGTGTGTGTGTGTGTGTGTATGTATGTATGTATGTATGTGTATATATATATATATATAGATATATAGATAGATCTAGATAGATGGATAGATAGATATAGATCTATATATATATATATATATATATATATATAAGATCTATATATATATCTATATATATATATATATATATATATATATATATATATCTATATATATATATATATATATATATATATATGAATGATCTCAGGGAGGGGCATTATTAAATAAATTCTTGTCCTGTTCTCTGATTGGTCAGGAGCGACACACGCCCCTTCCGGCAGGAGTGGAGGCCGACGCCCCTCATGGTCCTGCACAGGAATTCGTCAGTGCCTAATTTCCGGCGCGAGGGGAAACGCATGGAAGGTCTGAGGAAGCCGGGGATCACGGCGCTGAACCGCGCCACCGCCCTCCAGGACGAGCTGAACCGCCTCCGCTCGCAAATCGCCAAGATCGTCGCAGGAGAGACCGGTACACGCACACACACACACACAGAGTGAGACACTGCCGTCTGTAGAGCGTGTATGTGAACAGGGAAGTGTTCTACTCATCCCCAGACTCGAACCCCATCACCCCGGACCTCCTGTCTCCAGACGACACCACCGTCGGCTTCTCCATGGCTCCGTTCGAGACGGCGGCGTACCACCCGCTGCCCTCCGCCTCCTTCGTCATCAGCGACGTCACCGAAGTGGAGGAGGAGGAGGAGGACGAAGAGGAGGACGACGAGTCCGAGCTCCCCGAGCTGGCTCCAGACCCCGTGCCCCCCGTCTGCATGACTGCCTCTGCCACCTTCGACCTCGACCGGCCCGCCATGGACTTCCGGGAGGCGGAGGAGGACACGGTGTCTCTGTCCAAGTCCACCAGCTTCGCCGACGTCAAGGACATCCTGAAGGACATGAACCGCATGAAGATGAGCAAGGACAGGTGAGAGGAGACGTCTGTCTGTCTATCATCAGCACTCGGTCTCTCTCTGTGTATCTGTCTGTCTCATCAGCACTCTGTCTCTGTCTGTGTATCTGTCTGTCTCATCAGCACGTTGTCTCTCTTTCTATCTGTTCCTCTGTCTGTCTGTCTCATCAGCACTCTCTCTTTCTGTCTCTCTCTGTGTATCTGTGTCTATCTGTCTATCAGCACTCTGTGTCTCTCTTTCTATCTGTTCCTCTGTCTGTCTGTCTCATCAGCACTCTGTCTCTCTGTCTATCTGTTCCTCTGTCTGTCTCGTCAGCACTCTTTCTTTCTGTCTCTCTCTGTCTATCTGTGTATCTGTGTCTCTATCTGTCTATCAGCACTCTGTCTCTCCCTTTCTATCTGTTCCTCTGTCTGTCTGTCTGTCTCATCAGTACTCTGTCTATCTGTGTATCTGTCTCATCAGCACTCTCTCTCTCTCTCTCTCTCTCTCTCCCTCTCTCAATCACTCTCCTCTCTCTCTCTCTCTCTCTCTCTCTCTCTCTCTCTCTCTGTGTCTATCTGTGTATATGTTCCTGTCTGTCTGTCCCTCTATCTGTCTGTCTCATCAGCTCTCTCTCTCTCTTTCTGTGCATCTCACTGTCTCCTTGTCTGTCTGTCCCTCTCTTTGTCTATCTGTCTCTCTCTGTCTTTCTGTCTCTGTCTCTCTCACTCTGTCTATCTCTGTCCCTCTCAGCAGCACACTCTCTATCTGACTCTCTCTGTCTTTCTGTCTGTCTATTAGCACTCTAGCTCTCTCTTTCTCTCTATCTCTCTGTCCTTCTGTCTATCATCAGCACTATCTGTCTCTGCCTCTCTCTCTCTCTCTGTCTCTCTCTCTGTCTATCTGTCTCTCTCTGTCTTTATCTGTATCAACACTATCTGTCTATCTCTCCGTCCTTCTGTCTATCATCAACACTGTCTGTCTCTCTGTCTTTCTGTCTATCTGTCTCTGTCACTCTCTGTCTATCTGTCCCTCTATCAACACTCTCTCTCTGTCTATCTGTCACATTATCTGTATGTCTATCTCTGTCCCTCTATATGTCTGTGTCCTTCTATCTGTCACTCTGTGTCTCCTGCTGTTTCTTATTTTGTTTGTCTATTTTTCTGTCCCTCGAACCATCGGTCTCTCTCTCTCTCTCTCTCCCCCAATGTCCAGCCATCTTTGAACCTTGGATTTCTTTCACTTTTTTCCTGTCCCATGACCCGTGTGTGTGTGTGTGTGTGTGTGTGTGTGTGTGTGTGTGTGTGTGTGTGTGTGTGTGTGTGTAGATATTCGCGTGGCTGTACGTCACTGAGAGAAGAAGACTCCGCCTCCCTGATCTCTGAAGCGCTGAGGAAGAAATTCACTCTGAAGGATGAAGATGTTGTAATGAAGTGATCTGCCTTTTCTCCATCTTCTTCTCTGTACACACACACACACACACACACACACACACACACACACTGTAGGACATTGTGTATGATGAAAGTGAAATAAGCATGTGATCAGACACTTTGAACTGGAACTTGTGTTCTCGTGTGTGTGTGTGTGTGTGTGTGTGTGTGTGTGTGTGTGTGTGTGTGTGTGTGTGTGCGCGAGCAGGTCTGTGCCTATGAACCGCTTGCCGTGGAAATGCCGCAGCAACCCTGTCTGATGCTACGTTAAGCCCCGCCCCCTTTCTCCCTTTTAGTTGCATTGGCATAGCTTCCCTCTTTCTTTCTTTCTCTCTACCTCTCTATATATCCCTCTATCTCTTTTCCTACTATGTCTCTATTTCTCTCTCTCTTTCTCCCACCCTTATCTGTCATTTAGATGTCCCTCTTTTAATCATGTATCTCTCTTTATACCACTCTCTCTTCTACCTGTATCTCTCTCTCTCTCTCTTTCCCTATCCCCCTATCTTTCTTCTTACTGTATGTCTCTTTCTCTCTCTTTCTCCCACCCTTATCTGTCATTTAGATGTCTCTCTCCTAATCCTGTATCTCTTTTTGTACCACTCTCTCTTCTACCTGTATCTCTTTCCCTATCCCTCTATATTTCTTCTTACTGTATGTCTCTTTCTCTTTCACCCACCCTTATCTGTCATTTTGATGTCCCTCTTTTAATCCTGTATCTCAGTTTTATACCACTCTCTCTTCTACCTGTATCTCTCTCTCTCTCTTTCCCTATCCCTCTCTTTCTTCCTACTGCATGTCTCTATTTCTCTCTCTCGTTTTCTCCCACCCTTATCTGTCATTTAGATGTCCCTCTTTTAATCCTATATCTCTTTTTATACCGCTCTCTCTTCTACCTGTATCTCTCTCTTTCCCTTTCTCTTTTGTCAAGCACTTGACACGTCTTGCCGCCGTCTCGTCTCTCCGTTACCCTCTAGTTACTTGATCTCTCCGTTACCAAACCCAGCAATATACATAAATCATTGCTGACTGGCCTTTTTACAGCTTATTATTATTATTATTATTATTATTATTATTGATTTCTTGTTTTTGTTTTTTTTTTTTTAAACTTTCACTGAAAAAAAAAAAAAAAAATTCCAAAAGTCCACATTTTAGATCACGTGCATTAGCGGGTTTTGCGTAGGCGTGGAAACTTCTCTAATAAAATAAAGACCAAATAAATCACTATTCATTTACAAGCAATGTGATGTCACGGCAGTAGGGGGCGCTGGCGGGCGCGTCTTTAGTTTCATAGCGGGGTATGCATCGCCTTTTAATGGTAGTTTGTGGGCGTGGCTAAACGCTACACTATCCCTTTTTTTTTTTTACCACGTATAAAGTAAAACGTGAAATAATAATAATCATACAAATTGATTGGCCCAATGAACAAATTAATGGTTAATTGATTTATTAATAGGCATGACTATATATATATATATATATATATATATATATATATATATATATATATATATATATATATATATATAGATATATATATATATATATATATACTATATATATATATATATATATATCAAAAAATAATAAAATGGAAGTTACTAAATAAATAAATAAATACACTATGTAGCCACAAAAGGTTTATGGACGCCTAATATAATAATAATATTAATAAATAATAATAATATTAATAATAATATAATAAATACAAATTGATTGGCCCAATGAACAAATTAATGGTTAATTGATTTATATAATAGGCATGACTATATATATATATATATATATATATATATATATATATATATATATATATATATATATATATATCTATATATATATATAAATATATAAATAATAATAAAATGGAAGTTACTAAATAAATACACTATGTAGCCACAAAAGTTTAATGGACGCCTAATATAATAATAATAATTAATAATAATAATTAATATTAATAATAATAATAATAAATATACAAATTGATTGGCCCAATGAACAAATTAATGGTTAATTGATTAATAGGCATGACTATATATATATATATAAACAAAATAAAATGGAAGTTACTAAATAAATAAATAAATACACTATGTAGCCACAAAAGGTTATGGACGCCTAATATAATAATAATAATTAATATTATTAATAATAATTCCACATTTCTGGGATTTGTGAGTTTACAATTACGAGATCAGAAGACGCAAATACCACACGCGCACACGTTAAAATGTTTACTAGTTTTAAGACGCACGCTTCAATATATGTTTATGATATTGCTTTTAAAAACGGCGGCGGATTGTGTAGAGAATAAAACGCCGCTTTGTTGTGTCGAGAAAGTCCTGGTGTTTAATCTGTATAGCCGAATGCGATCACGACGATCCGAGATGTCGTTGTTTGTGTACCGAGAGATTCCGGCGTGTTTTTCTTTTTCTTCCTTCCCACCTTTACTTATAACGAGTTTGCTGCCTGTATATTATATGTACAAGAGAGAATAAAAAAAAAACATGACGTTTGAAATGCCTTTCTCTTTTTCTGTGTGATAAATAATACATCGGTGCATTAATACATTTTTTTACGTCATAAATCAATTGTAGTAACTTTTATAGACCACAAGGTGGCAGCGCAACAATTAGGACCGGGATTCATTCATTCGTTCATCTTCTAGTGCTTTCCAGGATACACCCTGGATGGAATGCCAACCCATCACACACACACACACACACACACACACATTCATACACTAGGGACAATTTTCCAAGGTGCCAATCAACCTACCGTGCATGTTTTTGGGGACCGGGGGAGGAAACTGGAGAACCTGGAGAAAAACCCCCTGAGGCACGGGGAGAACATGCACAAACTCCACACACACATGGGCAAGACGGGAATCGAACCCGGATCCTGTATATCTGTCTGTCTGTCTGTCTCATCAGCACTCTGTCTATATCTATCTGTCTGTCTGTCTCATCAGCACTCTGTCTGTATATCTATCTGTCTGTCTGTCTCATCAGCACTCTCTGTCTGTATATCTATATCTGTCTGTCTGTCTGTCTCATCAGCACTCTGTCTATATCTGTCTGTCTGTCTGTCTCATCTGTCTGTCTCTCATCAGCACTCTGTCTGTATCTGTCTGTCGTCTGTCTGTCCCATCAGCACTCTGTATATCTGTCTGTCTGTCTCATCAGCACTCTGTCTGTATCTATCTGTCTGTCTGTCTCATCAGCACTCTGTCTGTCTATCTGTCATATCTGTCTGTCTGTCTCATCAGCACTCTGTCTGTCTGTCTCTGCATATCTGTCTGTCTGTCTCATCAGCACTATCTGTCTGTCTGTATATCTGTCTGTCTGTCTGTCTCTCATCAGCACTCTGTCTGTCTATCTGCATATCTGTCTGTCTGTCTCATCAGCACTCTGTCTATCTATCTGTCTGTCTCATCAACACTCTGTCTGTATATCTGTCTGTCTCATCAGCACTCTGTCTGCATATCTGTCTGTCTGTCTCATCAGCACTCTGTCTGTATATCTGTCTGTCTGTCTCATCAGCACTCTGTATATCTGTCTATCTGTCTCATCAGCACTCTGTCTGTCTATCTATCTGTCTGTCTGTCTCATCAGCACTCTGTCTGTATATCTGTCTGTATCTCTATCTGTCTGTCTATCTGTCTGTCTTATCTGTCTGTCTCATCTATCTGTCTCTAATCTGTCTGTCTGTCTATCTGTCTCAACACCACTCTATCTGTCTCTCTATCTGTCTGTCTTTCTCTGTCTATCAGCACTCTATCTGTCTATCTATCTGTCTGTCTTATCAGCACTCTATCTGTCTATCTATCTGTCTGTCTCATCAGCACTCTATCTATCTATCTGTCTGTCTCATCAGCACTCTATCTGTCTCTCTATCTGTCTGTCTCATCAGCACTCTGTCTGTCTGTCTGTCTGTCTCTCATCAGCACTCTGTTTCTCTCTCTGTCTATCAGCACCCTGTCTGTCTCTCTATCTGTCTCTCTCTCTCTCTGTCTGTCTCTCTCTGTCTATCAGCACTCTGTGTGTCTCTCTCTTTCTGTCTCTGTCTCATCAAGCACTATATCTTTCTCTCTCTCTGTCTCTCTTTCTCTCTTTCTGTCTCATCAGCACTCTATATGTCTCTCTGTCTATCTGTCTGTCTCATCAGCACTCTGTCTGTCACCTCTGTCTGTCTGTCTGTCTCATCAGCTCTCTATCTGTCTATCTATCTGTCTATATGTCTGTCATCAGCGCTCTATCTGTCTATCTATGTCTGTCTCATCAGCACTCTCTGTCTCTCTTTCTGTCTTTCTGTCTGCCTGACCCTCTATCGGTCTATCTATCATCAGCTCTCTCTCTTTCTGCCTATTTGTTTCTCTCTCTCTCTCTCTCTCTCTCTGTGTCTGTCTATCAGCACTCTGTGTCTATCTGTCTGTCTATCAGCTGTCTCTCTGTCTCTCTCACTCTCCGTCTATCCGTCTGTCTGTCTATCTCTCTGTCTTTCTGTCTGTCTATCAGCACTCTATCTGTCTCTCTCTCTCTCTCTCTGTCTCTGTCTTTCTGTCTATCTCTCTGTCCTTCTGTCTATCATTAGTACACTGTATCTCTTTCTCTGTCTTTGTCTATCTCTCTGTCCCTCTATATGTCTGTCTATCATCAGCACTCTATCTGTCTCCCTTTCGCTCTGTCCTTCTGTCTGTCCCTCTATCTGTGTCTCTATCACTAGCACTCTCTCTCTGTCTTTCTGTCTGTCGCTCTGTCCCTCTATATGTCTGTCTATCATCAGCACTCTGTCTCTCTCTCTCTCTTTCTGTCTCTGTCCCTCTATATGTCTGTCCTTCTATCTGTTACTCTGTCTCTGTCTCAGATGACACACCGATGGTGTGAGATGCGCTGTTACTTTTATAAGGAATCGTCCCGCGGAATTCCGAACCCGGGGCCAAAAAGCGGGAATTTTTTCCGCATAGAAAATGAATGGGGTTGAAATTCCATGCCTCACAGTTCGGGCCTGTGAGCGTCCGACATGCACATATGGTAAATCCACTCGTAGGGGGTCCGGAGTGGATCACCATCATATACCTCCCGAATCCAACACACACACGTTCGGAATTTCGGGAAATCCGTGACATTCCGGCTCCATAGAGAATGAATGGGGAGATTTGACGCTCCGCCGTTCGGGGGCCCCGTGTTCGCCCGACATGCACATGTGACACATCCACTCGTAGGTGAGATGGAGTCGGTTGTGATCATATGACGGCCGCATGGCGTCACATAACCACAAACGTGAAAAACCTGCGAAACTCAGACACGGGTCATGTGACATGTCTAAACGCTCAGCACATCGACAGGAGTCGGACACTGGATAATTTGATGATGTCACGTGCGTCACTGGCCCCGCCCCCTCCCTAAAAAAAACTCAGACACAGGTCATGTGACATGTCTAAACACTTGTCTCTCCGAACGAGCGAGCATTTCGAAGTCAACGCTAGACCAGGCTGTAAGGGGGTCGCGCCAGGAGCTGCGGTTTGCATCGGCAAACATCACTCTACTTGTTTCTACTTGTTTTCCGGACAGGAAGCTCCAATTCTTATCCCACTTTCACAGAGAAACGAGTGCTCTCTAGACAAAAAAAACATTTATATAAAGCTTTCACTCGATTGAGGTTGTTTCTAATAAAAACTAGTTGGTCTGGTTTTAAGGGCAAAATTCGTTCTGGACGCTTGTAATAAGAAATAATGGGAATTCAGATGGTTGGTTCCAGAACCTAAACATTAGGGCGGAGGGGGCGGAGCTCAGTGGTTTAAAGCGCTAGGGTACCGATCGGGAGGTCAGGGGTTCGTTCCCCGGTATCGCCAAGCTGCAACCCTTGGGTCCTTGAGCACGGCCCATTAACCCTGTGTGCTCCAGGGGGCGCTGTATCATGGCTGACCCTGGACCCTGTTTGGAAGCTACGGCGCCCTCTGGAGCACATCAAAGGTAGAAGTTTTATTGCAGCAATGTATACGTGACCAATAAAGTCTATTTATTATTATTCATTCATTCATTCATTCATTCATCTTCTACCGCTTTATCCGAACTTCCCTCGGGTCACGGGGAGTCTGTGTCTATCTCAGGCGTCTATGGGCATTAAGGCAGGATACACCCTGGATGGAATGCCAACCCATCACACACACACACACACACACACACACACACACACACACACACACACACACACTCACATTCATACACTAGGGACAATTTTTCCAAGGTGCCAATCAAACCTACCGTGCATGTTTTTTGGACCGGGGGAGGAAACCGGAGAACCCGGAGAAAAAAACCCCCTGAGGCACGGGGAGAACATGCACAACTCCACACACACATGGTCGAGACGGGTATCGAACCCGGACCCTGGCGGTGTGAGGCAAACGTGCTAACCACTAAGCCACCGTGCCCTCTTTATTATTATTATTATTATTATTATATTATTATTTATTCATTTATTATTATTTTGCCTGTAGAGGGATGCTGCGTCACACCTCCCCCTGTCCAAGATGCTTGTTAACGTTTTGCGTATTCATTCATTCATTCATCTTCCACCGACTTTATCCGATTTTCCCTCGGGTCACGGGGAGTCTGTGCCTATCTCAAGGCGTCTATGGGCATTAAGGCAGGATCCACCCTGGAGGAATGCCAACCCCTCAAGACACACACACACACACACACACACACACACACATTCATACACTAGGGACAATTTTCCAAGGTGCCCAATCAACCTACCGTGCATGTTTTTGGACCGGGGGAGGAAACTGGAGAACCCGGAGAAAAACCCCCTGAGGCACCGGGAGAACATGCACAAACTCCACACACACATGGTCGAGACGGGAATCGAACCCGGACCCTGGTCAGGTGTGAGGCGAACGTGCTAACCACTAAACCACCGTGCCCTCTTTATTATTATTATTATTATTATTATTTATTATTTTATTTATTATTTTGCCTGTAGAGGGATGCTGCGTCACACCTCCCCCTGTCCAAGATGCTTGTTAACGTTTTGCGTAATTCTTCTCAGAAAGGCTCGTTGATACGTTTCGAGGCCGACTCGCAGTCTATTTTTTTCCTGAGCCGGAGTCCTTGGCCTGGTTCACTTCTCACCTCGCTGATGTGGATCCTGCCTATTTTAGACGGTTTAGATGGTCTGCGGAGAATCGGATTAATCGAGTCCGGCGTGGCGGTGTGGCTGCTGACGACTATAAATATCGACCTCTACATGACATTGACACGTTTCTTTTTTTCCTTCTCTTTCCTGTTAATCAGCGCATCGTTGGAAAGACATATGCCTATGTATGCTCAGCCTATGGAGGAGCGTGGAGCCATGGGAATCGAACTGTGTGTGTGTGTGTGTGTGTGTGTGTGTGTGTGTGTGTGTGTGTGTGTGTGGCCTTCAAAACATCTAGCGTGTAATATTTGTCTGACTTTCGTTTTCACTTTTTTATAATAAAAAGTTTTTATTTTTACACCAGGCGTTTCTAAATGTTGCTCCGCCCCCAAACACATGACGGCCAATCAGATTTAGAAAGATACTTAATATACATTACTTAACTAGATATTTATGGGGCACAGTGGTTTAGTGGTTTAGCACGTTCGCCTCACACCGCCAGGGTCCAGTGTTCGTTCAGTCTCCCATGTTGGAGTTTGCATGTTCTCACCGTGCCTCAGGGGTTTTTTCTCCGGGTTTCTCCGTTTTCCTCCCCCGGTCCAAAACCATGCACGGTGGTTGATTGGCCCTTGGAAAATTGTCCCTATGTATGAATGTGTGTGTGTGTGTGTGTGTGTGTGTGTGTGTGTGTGTGTGTCCTGCGATGGGTTGCATTCCATCCAGGGTGTATCCTGCCTTAACGCCTATAGACGCCTGAGATAGGCACAGACTCCCCGTGACCCGAGGGAAGATCGGATAAAGCGCTAGAAGATGAATGAATGAATGAATGAATGAAAAGTAGAGATTTTGGGTGTTTATACTTTACAGGAATAATTATTTTTACTTCTCCTTACATTTTAAAATTACTCCAATTTCATTAACAACAAACACCTATCCAGATAAACGTCTCCATCCGGAGAGAGTGAATGTGATTGGATGAGATATAAACATACACCATACGCTATGCACACGGCAACCAATCACGTCACACTGCAGAGAGGACGGAACCGGCGTTGTTGTGGTTACTCACAAAAACACCTTAAAAGTGATTATTTTTGCTATATCAAGTTTTGTTGTTTTTTTTTTTTTGGGGGGGGGGTTGGGGGGGGGGGTTAGATGTGTAAGGCATGATAGTTGTGTGATTATTGCTGTGGAGTGAGTGAGCGCCCCCCTATTATTATTATTATTATTATTATTATTATTATTATTATTATTATTATTTTCTTTTCTCTTTCTTCGCCCCCCCCTATTATTTTATTATTATTATTATTATTATTATTATTATTATTATTATTATTATTATTATTAATTAATTATTATTTAATTTTATTAATTAATTTTCTTTTTTAATTATTTATTTATTTATTTAGTATTATTATTATTATTATTATTATGTATTATTATTATATTTTAATTGTCTTTTCTCTTCTTCTTCGCCCCCCCCTATTTTTTTATTTATTATTATTAGTATTATTATTATAATAATAATAATTATTAATAATAATAATTAGTTCTTATTATTTATTATTTATTTATTTATTTTAATTTTTTATTTTCTTTTCTTTCTTCGCTTCCTTTTTAAATTTCTTCTCTTTCTTCGCCCCCCCCTAATGCCCCCCTATTTTTTCTTATTATTTATTATTATTATTATTATTATTATTATTTAATAATAGTTATTTAAAAAAAACGTGTTATTTTCTCTTTTCATTCCTCCTATTTTTTATTATTTGTATTCAATTTGACGATACGTTGGAGTTCTGCAGAGAGACGTTTATTTTTATTTCGATCACGGTGGGCGTTTATTTTTCCTATTTTTAACCTTTATTCGCCGCCCTATTATTATTTTTATTATTATTATTCTTCTTCTCCTCTTTGCAGATTATTATTATTATTATGTATTATTATATTATGTCATTATTTTTATACTTTAATTTTTAATTATTATTATTATTATATTATTATTATTCATATTTTATTGTATTAGTAGTATTATAGATTGTATTTATTTTTCGTTTTGAAAAAAGGCGATATCTTTCCAATATTAATCACCAGTGTTCTCCATCCTCCGCAAAATGAAGATCTCAGAGAGACGTTTCATAAATTAGCCAGGTGGGCGTGGCCTAAACCACCTTCTCCAGTTATTTTTATACAGGGAAAAAAGAATCTTTCCATTCTCCACGAAGATCTCCACAGGAAACCCAAAATTCTCACGACACCCAAAGAGCAGAGTAAAGATCACCTGTATTTATTTATTTATTTATTTTGGGTGATAATGTGTGTGTTTGGAAGGAAACGGCTCATCTAAATTCCTGGCATGACGAGGTGATGACTGCCAGGACGAGCCTGAGCCTCTGGCGGTGTGTAATTGAGGTAAATCAATGAGGGAGGGGTGTATCTCAGAGGTCTTAAGGCGCTGGGCTGCTGATCGGAAGATCCGGGTTCGAGCCCCGGTATGTCCAAGCTGCCGCCCTTGGGTCCTTGAGCAAGACCCTTAACCCTCTGTGCTCCAGGGGGCGCCGTATCATGGCTGACCCTGCGCTCTGACCCCAGCAGCTTCGACCAACATCAAGCTGGGATATGCGAAGAAAAGAATTTCACTGTGCTGTAATGTATATGTGACCAATAAAGGATATTATATTATATTATATATATATTATATAATTTGCATCGTTTGTGCGTCGAACAGATCCTCGTTAAATCGGATGTTCAAACCCGAAAGCCTTCAGCTTTTTCCACACAAGTTTCCTCCTCAAACTGTCACTCCAACGCGGGATCGCATCGGACGTCTGCGGAAGAACGAAGATCTGCTGCTGTAAATCTGCAGCTCACCAATTATATCTGTACCAATGTCTAGTCATCCATTCATTCATTCATTCATCATTCATCTTCTAGCGCTTTATCCGATCTTCCCTCGGGTCACGGGGAGTCTGTGTCCTATCTCAGGCGTCTATGGGCATTAAGGCAGGATACACCCTGGATGGAATGCCAACCCATCACAGGACACACACACACACACACACACACACACACACACACACACATTCATACACTAGGGACAATTTTCCAAGGTGCCAATCAACCTACCGTGCATGTTTTTGGACCGGGGGGAGGAAACCGGAGAACCCGGAGAAAAACCCCCTGAGGCACGGGGAGAACATGCACAAACTCCACACACACACATGGCCGAGACGGGAATCGAACCCGGACCCTGGCGGTGTGAGGCGAATGTGCTAACCACTAAACCACCGTGCCCTCTTTATTATTATTATTATTATTATTATTATTATTATTATTATCCCTGTTCAACCATGGGGAGACGGGTGGAGAGGAGACGGGAAGGCCGGAGCGAGCAAGCGCTCCCGCGCCTCGGATCTCGCCTCGGTCCTCCTCCAAACCCCGGGCGGGCGTCCCCCGTCGCGGCGCAGCCAGGGGGGAAATCGGAGTAACGAGGGCTATTTTAATTTAATTTTTAATATCCTTTATTGGTCACATAAACATTACAGCACAGTGAAATTCTTTTCTTCGCATATCCCAGCTTGATGTTGGTCGCTGGGGTCAGAGCGCAGGGTCAGACATGATACGGCGCCCCCTGGAGCACAGAGGGTCTTGCTCAAGGACCCAAGGGCGGCAGCTTGGCCATACCGGGGCTCGAACCCGGATCTTCCGATCAGCAGCCCAGCGCCTTAGACCACTGAGCTACACCCCCTCCCACTGAGCTCCCGTTTTTAAAATGTAAGTGTTATAAAGTACGGATAAAAGCGTGAAAATGTTCAAAGTCAAAGTAAAAATAATAATAACAATTAATTATATTTATTTGTAATTCGTTTTTATCACAGGATTCATGATCATTTCTGAATCATAGATGATTATAGTGTTATATAAGACATAAGTTGGAAGTTAACTGCCTTCTGGCTCTGTGTGTGTGTGTGTGTGTGTGTGTGTGTGTGTGTGTGTGTGTGTGTGTGTGTGTGTGTGTGGTGCGCACCGAAGCGCCTTAATGACCGATCCCCTCATGTCTTCTTTGGTTAGGACACTTGTTCGGTTGCTATGATACCTTTCCCTGACATAAGGGATGCTGGGAGACAAAAACCCTCAGTGGAGAGGCGTTAAGAAAGACGAAGAGAATCGAGCGTGTTTTTTTCTCCCCCCCAACGGGTTCCACACGGAACCCACGCTAACGCCATCAGCGTCCATCACGTTGTCTCCGTCTGCTATTTCGGTTTAACGAGACGTCGTCTGACGGCCGTCTGAGAGACGGAACGAAGTGTACTTTGTTACTGAAGTCATACAGGATATATATATATATATATATATATATATATATATAGGGGGGCCACGGTGGTTTAGTGGTTAGCACGTTCGCCTCACACCGCCAGGGTCCGGGTTCGATTCCCGTCTCGGCCATGTGTGTGTGGAGTTTGTGCATGTTCTCCCATGTGCCTCAGGGGGTTTTTTTCTCCGGGTTCTCCGGTTTCCTCCCCCGGTCCAAAAACATGCACGGTAGGTTGATTGGCACCTTGGAAAATTGTCCCTAGTGTATGAATGTCCATGTGACATGTAGTGTCGCATGTGTGTGTGTGTGTGTGTGTGTGTGTGTGTGTGTGTGTGTGTGTGTGTGTGTGTGTGGTGTGTGTGTGTGTGTGTCCCGAGAGTGTATCCTGCCTTAATGCCCATAGACGCCTGAGATAGACACAGGCTCCCCGTGACCCGAGGGAAGATCGGATAAAGCGGTAGAAGATGAATGAATGAATGAATGAACAACAACCCACACCCGAACAACAACCGCAACAGGGACGGAAAGAAAGAGAAATTAAAAATAAAATAAAAAAATAAATTAAAAATAAAATAAATAAATAAATAATAATAATAATAAAATAGGGGGGCGAAGAAAGAAAAATGAAAATGAAGAATAAAATAAATAAAAAAAATAAAATAAATAAATAAATAAATAATAAAATAAAATAAAAAAGGGCTGGCGAAGAAAGAGAAAAGAAAATTAATAATAAAATAATAATAAATAATAATAATAATAATAATAATAATAATAATAATAAAAATAAGGGGGCGAAGAAAGAGAGAAAGAAAAGTAAAAAAAAAAATATATATATAAATATATATATATATATATAATTAAACACGTTAACACAAGTTGACTGTAACGTCACTAATGTTATTAAGGTGTTATAACGCAGTGTGCGTTACTATGTGAGTGATCTGCTCCTTCACTCTGCGCCGTGTTCTGCGAATGAACGAAACAACGAACAACAAATAAATAAATAAATAAATGTTCAGCGCATCCACTCACACTTCCTAAATTTCCCCCAATGACGCCCCCTAGCTGCGCATTCACAACAGGTACGATCTCCTCACTATATTAGCGTATATTACCGTATGGAACCTTACGCAAGCGCATTGCATTCCCAAATCCGTATTACTGCAATAAAGCGCATTTTTACTGAACGCAATAAAGCGCTTCCGTATAACCTAAACACCGTATCACCAGTTTATATGGAAAAGCAACCGGAACACAATTCTTAAAGGAGCCACGTCCCATATTTTACACTTCAAACCAACAATAAACAAATAACATTACAAGAAATTGAGAATATTCCATATTTATATATTTTTAAAGATCGCTTTAATTCCTCTTTTTTTGTTGTTTGATTGATTGACTGAATACATTTGGAAAAAAGATAAATAATAATAATAAATAAAGTCAATAATAATAATAATAATAAAGTCAATATTGAGAGAAATGAAGTTGGAATTGTTAAGTTTGAAAAAGTGTAGCTCTGACACACACACACACACACACACACACACACACACACACACACACACACACACACACACACACTGACCTCGTCACCCCAGAAACTCGTGTTTGCGTCGAACTCCAAATGAGGACGTCGCCTCTCAGGACAGAAAGAACAGTGTGTGTGTATGAGTGTGTATATATAGTCAAGACATAAAACCAAACCCTATTTGATGTCTCAGTGTGTGTGTGTGTGTACGTGTGTGTGTGTACGTGTGTGTGTGTGTGTGTGTGTGTGTGTGTGTGTGTGTGTGTGTGTGTGTGTGTGCGTGTGTGTGGTGTGTGTGTGTGTGTGTGTGTGTGTGTTGAGCGTGTGTGTATAAGAGAGTTTCTACTCAGACCTCTTTGATAGACATCATGGTGGAGAACACAACGTCTCCCGTATAAATAGTACACAATTCCACTTTCTCTCTGTCGACTTTCCTCCGACCAGCTTTCCAAAGACATGATGGAGTGGAGATGTGGATGGAGGTGTGGAGATGTGGATGAAGATGTGGCGATGTGGAGGTGTGGATGGAGATGTGGAGATGTGGAGATGTGGAGATGTGGATGGAGATGTGGCGATGTGGAGGTGTGGATGGAGAGGTGGAGATGTGGATGGAGATGTGGAGATGTGGATGAAGATGTGGCGATGTGGAGATGTGTGGAGATGGGAGATGTGGATGGAGATGTGGATGGAGATGTGGAGGAGATGTGGATGAGAGATGTGGAGATGTGAGGTGTGGATGATGTGGAGATGTGGATGGAGATGTGGAGGAGGTGTGGGAGGGTGGAGAGTGTGGAGATGTGGAGGTGTGGATGTGAGATGTGGATGATGTGAGGTGTGGATGTGATGGAGGTGTGGATGAAGATGTGGAGATGGGTGGAGGATGTGGAGGTGTGGATGGAGATGTGGATGGAGATGTGGAGGTGTGGAGTGAAGATGTGGAGATGTGGAGGTGTGGATGGAGATGTGGATGGAGATGTGGATGTTGGATGGATGTGAGAGGAGATGTGGATGAATGTGTGGAGATGTGGATGGATGAGAGTGGAGATTGGAGGTGTGGATGGAGATGTGGATGTGTGGGTGGAGATGTGGAGGTGTGGATGTAGATGTGGAGGTGTGGATGGAGATGTGGAGGAGTGTAAGATGTGGATGGAGATGTGAGGTGTGGAGGTGTGGAGATGTGAGATGTGGATGGGGATGTGGAGATGTGGATGGAGATGTGGATGGGGGTGTGGAGATGTGGATGGAGATGTGGATGGGGGATGGACATGGAGATGTGGATGGAGATGTGGAAATGGAGATGTGGAGATGTGATGTGGATGGAGATGTGGAGGTGGAGGATGGGTGGAGATGTGGAGATGTGATGATGTGGATGGATGAGATGTGGAGGTGGATGGAGATGTGGAGGTGTGGGTGGAGATGTGGAGGTGTGGGTGGAGATGTGGATGGAGATGTGGATGGAGATGTGGAGATGTGGAGATGTGGAGGTGGATGGAGATGTGGAGATGGGAGATGGATGGAGATGTGGAAGTGTGAGGTGGATGGATGGAGATGTGGGTGGAGATGTGGAGATGTGGGTGGATGATGTGATGTGGAGATGTGTGAGGTTGGTTGGCGCTGATGATGAGTGGAGGTGTGTGAGATGTGAGATGTGGATGGAGAGATGTGATGTGGAGATGTGGGTGGAGATGGATGAGAGATGTGGATGGGGGTGAGAGTGTGGAGGTGTGGGGATGAGAGGTGGATGGAGATGTGGATGTGATGATGTAGGGGGAGATGGAGAGATGTGGATGGAGATGTGGAGGTGTGGAGTGTGGGTGGAGATGTGGATGGATGTGGATGTGTGAGATGTGGATGGCGATGAGATGTGGAGATGTGGATGTGAGAGATGTGGATGGAGATGTGGATGGAGATGTGGAGATGTGGAGCTGTGGAGATGTGGAGGTGTGGATGGAGATGTGATGATGTGGATGTGGATGATGTGGAGATGTAGAGATGTGGATGGAGATGTGAGAGTGGATGATGTGGATGGAGATGTGGATGAAGATGTGGATGGACATGTGGATGGAGATGTAGACATGTGGATGGACATGTGGATGGAGATGTGGATGGACATGTGGATGGAGATGTGGTGGATGGAGATGTGGATGGAGATGTGAGATGGAGAGTGGATGGACATGTGGATGGAGATGTGGATGGAGATGTAGACAGATGTGGATGGAGATGTGGATGGAGATGTGGATGGATGTGGGATGGAGATGTGGAGATGTGGATGTGAGATGTGGATGGGGGTGTGGAGATGTGGATGGAGATGTGGATGTGGATGGATGTGGATGGAGATGTGGATGGAGATGGAGATGTGGATGGAGATGTGGATGGAGATGTGGATGGAGATGTGGATGAGATGTGGATGTGAGATGTGGATGATGTGGAGATGTGGAGATGTGGATGGATGTGTGATGGATGTGGATGATGTGGATGGAGATGTGGAGATGGAGATGTGGAGATGTGTTGATGGATGGAGATGTGATGGAGATGTGATGGATGATGATGGAGATGTGGATGGAGATGTGGAGATGTGGAGATGTGGAGGTGGAGGTGTGGATGGAGATGTGGATGGGGATGTAGAGATGTGGATGGAGATGTAGACTTGTGGATGTGAGATGTGGAGATGTGGATGGATGAGATGTAGACATGTGGATGGACATGTGGATGGACATGTGGATGGAGATGTAGACATGTGGATGGACATGTGGATGGAGATGTAGAGATGTGGATGGAGATGTGGATGGAGAGGTAGACATGTGGATGGAGATGTAGACATGTGGATGGACATGTGGATGGAGATGTAGACATGTGGATGGACATGTGGATGGACATGTGGATGGACATGTGGATGGACATGTGGATGGACATGTGGATGGAGATGTGGATGGAGATGTGGATGAGATGTGGATGTGATGGATGTGGATGGAGATGTGGAGATGTGGATGTGGGATGAGATGTGGATGGGAATGTGGATGTGACATGTGGATGGAGGTGGATGTGGAGGAGATGTGATGGATGGATGATGTGGATGGAGATGTGGATGGATGTGGATGGACATGTGGATGGATGATGTGGAGACATGTGGATGGAGATGTGGATGGAGATGTGGATGGGGATGTAGACATGTGGATGGAGATGTGGAGACATGTGGATGGAGATGTGGATGGAGATGTAGATGGAGATGTGGATGGAGATGGATGGAGAGAGATGTGGATGTGGAGATGTGGATGATGTGATGTGGATGTGGATGGAGATGTGGATGGAGATGTGGATGGAGATGTGGATGGAGGTGTGGAGATGTGGAGATGTGGATGAGATGTGGAGATACATGGAGATATGGGATGGAGGTGTGGAGATGTGGGTGGAGGTGTGGATGGAGATGTGGACATGTGGATGGAGATGTGGATGAGAAGTAGAAGATGTGGATGGAGATGTGGATTGGCATGTGGATGGGATGGAGATGTGGATGGAGATGTGGATGGAGATGTGGATGGAGATGTGGATGGAGATGTGGATGGAGATGTGGATGGAGATGTGGATGGGAGATGTAGAAATGTGGATGACTGTGGATGGAGATGTGGATGGAGATGTGGATGGAGATGGGATGGAGAGTGGGATGGACTGTGATGGAGATGTGGATGGAGATGTGGACTGTGATGGAGATGTGGAGATGTGATGTGGAGGATGTGATGGAGATGTGGACTGTGATGGAGGATGTGGATGGAGATGTGGATGGAGATGTGGATGGAGATGGAGATGTATGGAGATGGATGGATGATGTGGATGGAGATGTGGATGGAGATGTGGAGGTGTGGATGTGGAGATGTGGATGGAGATGTGGATGGATGTGGATGTGGATGTGGAGATGTGATGACATGTGGATGGAGATGTGGAGGAGATGTGGATGGAGATGGACATGATGGGTGGAGATGTGGAGACATGTGGATGGACATGTGGATGGACATGTGGATGGATGATGTGGATATGGGATGGAGATGTGGATGAGGTGTGGATGTGAGATGTGGATGTGGATGAGGTGTGGATGGAGATGTAGAGATGTGGATGGAGATGTTGGATGGAGATGTGGATGGAGATGTGGATGGGTGGATGTGGGGTGGATGTAGATGTGAGAGATGTGGATGGAGATGTGGATGGAGATGTGGACATGTGGATGGAGATGTGAGATGTGGAGATGTGGAGGTGTGGAGATGTGGATGTGAGATGTGGAGATGTGGAGGTGTGGATGAAGATGTGGATGGAGATGTAGACATGTGGATGGAGATGTGTGAGATGTGGAGATGTGGATGGAGATGTGACATGTGGATGGAGATGTGGATGGAGATGTGGATGGAGATGTGGATGGATGGAGATGTGGATGGACATGTGGATGGAGATGTAGACATGTGGATGGACATGTGGATGGACATGTGGATGGACATGTGGATGGACATGTGGATGGAGATGTGGATGGAGATGTGGATGGAGATGGACATGTGGATGGAGATGTGGATGGAGATACATGGTGGGATGGAGATGTGGAGATGTGGATGGAGATGGATGGTGGAGATGTAGATGGAGATGTGGATGGGATGTGTGGGTGGAGAAGATGTGATGATGTTGTGGATGGAGATGTGGATGGAGATGTGGACTTGTGGATGGAGATGTGGATGGAGATGTATGGAGATGTGGTGGAGATGGTGTAGACATGTGGATGGGATGGAGATGGAGATGTGGATGGAGAATGTGGATGGGAGATAGAGTAGACATGTGGATGGACATGTGGATGGAGGTGTGGATGGAGATGTGGATGGAGGTGTGGACATGTGGATGGAGATGTGGACATGTGGATGGACATGTGGATGGACATGTGGATGGACATGTGGATGGACATGTGGATGGACATGTGGATGGACATGTGGATGGAGATGGATGGACATGGAGGATGTGATGGAGATGTTGGACATGTGGATGAGAGGTGATGGAGATGTAGACATGTGGATGGATGTGGATGATGTGGGAGATGTGGACATGGAGATGTGGATGGAGATGTGGATGATGGACATGTGGATGGAGATGTGGATGGAGA
>JACRUU010000012.1:596321-608821 GCA_030449085.1 Kryptopterus vitreolus
TGCATTATGCATGCAAGTGTAAATAGAGAGCAAACAGTCGTCTCAGGGGATGTTCTTCCCAGACGCTGCACCTAAATCCTATTGAACTATCGACTCTGGGATTAACAAGGAATCTCCAGCTAGTGAAGAACGTCTTTGGCAGGTTTTTACACGGAAAACGTTAAAGAACGATAAAGAAGGATTTTTCTATGAGAAAAAAAACAACAACATCTGGATCTCCGACCATCCAATCAAACGCCGGCGTTATTGTACGCCTGCTAGATCAGCGAAATCTGGCGACAACTTTCAAGCAGCATGAACTTTACACTGCAGGATCCCACAGCGAAATCCTCACGGCGGATGTTGACCCTGGCGTCATGGGAGGTGGTGTAGCCCAGTGGTTAAGGTGTTGGACTCTTGACCGGAAGATCGTGGGTTCAAACCCCACCACCACCAAGCTGCCACTAGTGGGCCCTTGAGCAAGGCCCTTAGCCATCAATTAAGGTTGGCGTCTGCCAAATGCCATAAATGTAAATGTGATGTGGTGGCTGATATCTGATTGGATAGAAGCATATACACACATTACTCGGAGCAGCACAGCGAGAGTTTAGGCGCTAGCTAATTGGTTAGGGCATTGAGCGCTGGACCAGACGGTCACCGGTTCAAATCCCAGCACTACCAAGATTGCCACTGGTGGGGCCCTTGAGCAAGGCCCTTAACCCCCACCTGAAATTTAAAATGCTGAAGTCTATATTGTAGATTTTTAGCTAACTTTAAACCATGTAGTAGTTATTAACCTTAACCACTGAGGGAGGTGGTGTAGCCCAGTGGTTAAGGTTGGACCGGAAGATCACGGGTTCAAACCCCACCATCATCAAGCTGCAATTGGTGGGCCCTTGAGCAAGGCCCTTAACCCTCAATTGTAAGTTATATGTCCCTTTGGATAAGGGCGTCTGCCCAATTCTGTAAATGTAAATGTGACTCTCAGAAGATCGCAGGTTCAAATCCCACCACCACCACCACACTGCCAAATATAAATAGCTAAAATAAAAACATAAAATAGGTGATCACCATGTGATAGCAATAATACAGACGAAGGCACATTATGCCAGCATGAACTACGTCGGAAGGCACCTCGCGCCACAATTACCGCCGTCCGTAAAGATAGATGTGTGTTGACGGTGATTTGGAAGACAATAAGGAGAGCAATTTGTCCTGGAAAAGATCCTTCCAGGCTGATCTGAGGTCATTCGGAGCGTTTGTCTCTCCGGGACACTCTAAACCGGAAAAACAACAAAACCTGTTCACCTGTGATTGATCAGTGACGGCTGAATGATCTCTCCGTTCTATTTAATCCTGAAACAATCACACACACACACACACACACACACACACACACACACACACACACACACACACACACACACACACACACACACACACACACACACACACACACACACACACACACACACACATTACCTGCTGACACAGCTTTACAACCATCATTAGTAATGAAAGGTTCGATTAACTTCGTTTAACTCTCCTGTGCAGGTCAGTAACCCACTCTCACCCTTGTTACTGTAAATCTACCCACTCCTGGTTTTACTTTTATGTAGTTTTTCCTTTTATGTAGTTTTATTTTTATGTAGTTTTATTTTTATGTAGTTTTATTTTTATGTAGTTTTACTTTTATGTATTTTTATGTTTTTTACTTTTATGTAGTTTTACTTTTATTTAGTTTTACTTTAATGTACTTTAATGTTTTAATTTAATGTAGTTTTTCTTTTATGTAGTTTTACTTTTATGTATTTTACTTTTATTTTTACTTTTATTTTTTTACTTTATGTAGTTTTATTAGTTTATGTAGTTTTACTTTTATGTAGTTTTACTTTTATGTAGTTTTACTTTTATCTGTTTTTACTTTTATGTAGTTTTACTTTTATGTAGTTTTACTTTTATGTAGTTTTACTTTTATGTAGTTTTATTTTTTTACTTTTATCTATTTTTACTTTAATGTAGTTTTTCTTTTATGTACTTTATGTTTTATTTTTATTTTATGTAGTTTTACTTTTATTTTACTTTTATCTATTTTTACTTTTATGTAGTTTTACTTTTATCTATTTTTACTTTTATGTAGTTTTACTTTTATCTATTTTTACTTTTATGTACTTTTACTTTTACTTTTATGTTTTATTTTTATTTTATGTAGTTTTACTTTTATGTAGTTTTACTTTAATGAAGATTTACTTTTATGTAGTTTTATTTTTATTTTATGTAGTTTTACTTTTATGTAGTTTTACTTTAATGTATTTTTCTTTTAGTTTTACTTTTATTTACTTTTATGTAGTTTTACTTTTATCTATTTTTACTTTTATGTAGTTTTACTTTTATGTATTTTTACTTTTATGTTTTACTTTTATCTATTTTTACTTTTATGTAGTTTTACTTTTATTTTTATTTTATGTAGTTTTACTTTAATGAAGATTTACTTTTATGTAGTTTTTTTATGTAGTTTTATTTTTATGTAGTTTTACTTTTATGTAGTTTTACTTTAATGTAGTTTTTCTTTTATGTTGTTTTACTTTAATGTAGTTTTTCTTTTATGTAGTTTTACTTTAATGTAGTTTTACTTTTATCTATTTTTACTTTTATGTAGTTTTACTTTTATGTAGTTTTATTTTTATTTTACTTTTATGTAGTTTTATTTTTATGTAGTTTTACTTTAATGTAGTTTTACTTTTATCTACTTTTATGTTTTTACTTTTATGTAGTTTTACTTTTATTTATTTACTACTTTTTCTTTTATGTAGTTTTTTTATGTTGTTTTATTTAATGTAGTTTTTCTTTTATGTAGTTTTACTTTTATCTATTTTTACTTTTATGTATTTTTACTTTTATGTAGTTTTACTTTTATCTATTTTTACTTTTATGTAGTTTTTCTTTTACTTTTATGTTAATGTTTTATTTTATTTTATGTAGTTTTACTTTTAAGATTTACTTTTATGTAGTTTTATTTTTATTTTTACTTTTATGTAGTTTTACTTTTATGTAGTTTTACTTTAATGAAGATTTTTCTTTTATGTAGTTTTACTTTTATCTTTTATGTAGTTTTACTTTTATGTAGTTTTATTTTTATGTAGTTTTACTTTTATGTAGTTTTACTTTTATGAAGATTTTTTTATGTAGTTTTACTTTTATATTTTATTTTAATGTAGTTTTACTTTAATGTATTTTTACTTTTATGTAGTTTTATTTTTATGTAGTTTTACTTTTATGTTTTACTTTTGTATTTTTTTACTTTAATGTAGTTTTATCTTTTATGTAGTTTTACTTTTATGTAGTTTTACTTTTATCTATTTTTACTTTTATGTAGTTTTATTTTTATGTTTAATTTACTACTTTAATGTAGTTTTAATTTAATGTAGTTTTTCTTTTATGTAGTTTTACTTTTATGTAGTTTTACTTTTATCTATTTTTACTTTTATGTAGTTTTACTTTTATGTAGTTTTACTTTTATGTAGTTTTACTTTAATGAAGATTTACTTTTATGTAGTATTACTTTTATCTATTTTTACTTTTATGCAGTTTTACTTTAATGAAGATTTTATTTTATGTAGTTTTACTTTAATGAAGATTTCTTTTATGTAGTTTTATTTTTATGTAGTTTTACTTTTATGTAGTTTTACTTTAATGAAGTTTTACTTTTATGTAGTTTTATTTTTATGTAGTTTTACTTTTATGTAGTTTTTCTTTTATGTTGTTTTACTTTAATGTAGTTTTTCTTTTATCTATTTTTACTTTTATGTAGTTTTACTTTTATGTAGTTTTACTTTTATTTTTCTTTCATCTATTTTTACTTTTATGTAGTTTTATTTGTATGTAGTTTTACTTTTATTTACTTTAATGTAGTTTTATTTGTATGTAGTTTTACTTTTATGTAGTTTTACTTTTACGATTTTTACTTTTATGTAGTTTTACTTTTACGTGTTGTGATTGGGCAGTTTGAACTCTTTTGCGTGTTTGAGTCGCAGTTTTAACTCTTGCGTACGGGACTTGCGTCGGGTGAGTGTTTATTTTGATCGGCTCTGCACTGTAATGTTCCCGGACGTGTCGCTGTGCCGCACAGACGCGTCCTCCTTGTGTTCTTGTGTAAATTCCTTCATTCAAACAGCGAGTCTCGGCGCGCGTGTGTTTGTTTTCCTTTATGATGGATTTCTCTCCATGGAGGCCAAACTAAACCTCGCCTGTTCTGTTTATACACCGAAATCCACCTGCCAATGAACCCAGCTAAATGTCATCAGTGCAGAGACTTGTGTTTTATCGTGCACGTGAGAGACAGACAGTGTTTTTGGTGAAATTTCATTTAGATTACTATTATTATTATTATTATTATTATTATTATTATTCATTATTCATTCATTCATTCATCTTCTATCGCTTTATCCGATCTTCCCTCGGGTCACGGGGAGTCTGTGCCTATCTCAGGCGTCTATGGGCATTAAGGCAGGATACACCCTGGATGGAATGCCAACCCATCACACACACACACACACACACACACACACACACACACACACACACACATACACACACATACACTAGGGACAATTTTCCAAGGTGCAATCAACCTACCGTGCCAATCAACCGACCGTGCATGTTTTTTGTACCGGGGGAGGAAACCGGAGAACCCAGAGAAAAACCCCCACGGGGACCCAATGCAATAACAACACACATTCATACACTAGACAATTTTTCCAAGGTGCAAACCTACCAAGGTGCATGTGTTTTTGGAGGGGGAAACCGGAGAACCCAGAGAAAAACCCCCTGAGACACGGGGAGAACATGCAAACACACACACACATGGCCGAGACGGGAATCGAACCCGGACCCTGGCGGTGTGAGGCGAACGTGCTAACCACTAAACCACCCTGTGCCCCCATTATTATTATTATTATTATTATTATTATTATTATTATTTGGCCATTGATTTGAGTTGGTCAGTGAGTGCTGAGTTGAGTCCCTGAGCTACAGTGCTGAAGAACCTAATTAATTATCCGGCCTGTATGTGTGTGTGTGTGTGTGTGTGTGTGTGTGTGTGTGTGTGTGTGTTATGAGCTGGTGGAAAGTCTTCAGCACCTCTCGGGCTTGCTTTTATCGTCCAGATCTAAATGGCTTTGAACAACAGTAATGGAAAAATGAAAGCACTCGCAGAAGATTCATAAGTGCTTTAAATCTTACATAAACAGAGATCGCACGGCGTAAATACAGCGATGGATGCACGGATTCTCGTCCCCTATTCAGCCGAGCGCCGCTAATTACTCACTATTACTCACTATTAATAGAACGCGTACCACTATAACAGTCGTCTCACACTAATCTGGTTTTATTGTTCGTAAAATAAAGTGTTTAAATAACGTAGGAATACATTAGGATTTGATTTTTCACATTTTCCACTTTATGGCACCAAAATTCCGCTTTTATCTCCGGAATTCCAATTTCTCAAACTTCCCTGTTTATTTCTCGGAATTCTGACTCCGCCTCCCCCCCACCCTCCCCCCTTTTTAAAATTAAAAAACAACTTTATCTTTATATAATTTCCATTTTTCATTTTATTCATTTTATTAAAGTATCAGCTCAATTCGGTTTTTTTCCCCGAGTTTAAAATTTAAACGACTTTTTATTTATTTATTATTTGTTTGGTTTGGTTTTTTTTTTGATCAAAATTTATTTATATTTAAATGAGAAATTTGTTGCGAAAGTGCTGCCAAAACAGGAATTTAAACATTAAACATAACGTGAGAAAAAACAGAGAAACATGAGGAATCAAGCGACTCAAAAGAGAAATAAAGTGGGAATTGTGAGAAAAATGAGGAATTGCGAGTAATAAAGTCCAAATTGTGAAAAATAAAGTCGTAATTGTGAGGAAAAAAAGCAGGAGATATAAAGTCGGAATTGTGAGAAATAAAGTAAAGTGAGAATAAGGAATTGTGAGATATAAAGTCGGAATTGTGAGAAATAAAGTCAAAAATGTGAGATATAAAGTCGGAATTGTGAGAAATAAAAATAAAGTCGGAAAGTATAAAGTCGAATAAAGTGTGAGATATAAAGTCGGAATTGTAAAGTGAAAAAAATAAGAGATATAAAGTCAGAATTGTGAGATATAAAGTCGGAATTGTGAGATATAAAGTATAAAGTCGAATTGAATTGTGAGATATAAAGTCGGAATTGTGAGTATAAAGTCGGAATTGTGAGATATAAAGTCGGAATTGTGAGATAAAAAAGTAAAGTGAGATAAAAGTCGGAATTGTGAGATATAAAGTCGGAATTGTGAGATAAAAAAATAAAGTCGGAATGAATTAAAGTGAATTGATATAAAGTTGATAAAAGAATTGTGAGATAAAAGTCGGAATTGTGAGATATAAAGTTGGAATTGTGAGATATAAAGTCGGAATTGTGAGATAAAGTTGGAATTGTGAGTATAAAGTCGGAATTGTGAGATATAAAGTCAAAAGTGGAATTGTGAGATATAAAGTCGGAATTGTGAGATATAAAGTCAGGAATTGTGAGATATAAAGTCGGAATTGTGAGATATAAAGTCGGAATTGTGAGATATAAAGTCGGAATTGTGAGATATAAAGTCGGAATTGTGAGATATAAAGTGGAGATATCTAAAGTCGGAATTGTGAGATATAAAGTTGGAATTGTGAGATATAAAGTCGGAATTGTGAGATATAAAGTTGGAATTGTGAGATATAAAGTCGGAATTGTGAGATATAAAGTCGGAATGGAATTGTGAGATATAAAGTCGGAATTGTGAGATATAAAGTTGGAATTGTGAGATATAAAGTCGGAATTGTGAGATATAAAGTCGGAATTGTGAGATAAAGTAAAGTCGGAATTGTGAGAAATATAAAGTCGGAATTGTGAGATAAAAGTAAAGTATAAAGTCGGAATTGTGAGATATAAAGTCGGAATTGTGAGATATAAAGTCACATGGAATTGTGAGAAATAAAGTCGGAATTGTGAGATATAAAGTCGGAATTGTGAGAAATAAAGTCGGAATTGTGAGAAATAAAGTAAAGTGGGAAATGGAGATTGAAGAGAGTTGTGGGAAAGTAAAGTCGGAATTGTGAGAAAAAAATAAAGTAATTGTGAGTTGGAATTGTGAGATAAAAGTCGGAATTGTGAGATATAAAGTTGGAATTGTGAGATATAAAGTCAGAATTGTGAGATATAAAGTCGGAATTGTGAGATATAAAGTCGGAATTGTGAGATATAAAGTCGGAATTGTGAGATATAAAGTCGGAATTGTGAGATAAAGTTGGAATTGTGAGAAATAAAGTCAAAAATGGAATTGTGAGATATAAAGTCAAAAATGGAATTGTGAGATATAAAATTGTGAAAAATAAGAGAATATAAAGTTAAAGGAATTGTGAGATATAAAGTCGGAATTGTGAGATATAAAGTCGGAATTGTGAGATATAAAGTGAATGGAGAAATATAAAGTCGGAATTGTGAGATATAAAGTCGAATGAATTAAAGTGAGATATAAAGTCGGAATTGTGAGATATAAAGTTGGAATTGTGAGATATAAAGTCGGAATTGTGAGATATAAAGTTGGAATTGTGAGATATAAAGTCGGAATTGTGAGATAAAAGTAAAGTTGGAATTGTGAGATATAAAGTCGGAATTGAATTGTGAGATATAAAGTTGGAATTGTGAGATATAAAGTCGGAATTGTGAGATATAAAGTCGGAATTGTGAGATATAAAGTCAGAATTGTGAGATATAAAGTCGGAATTGTGAGATATAAAGTCGGAATTGTGAGATATAAAGTCGGAATTGTGAGATATAAAGTCGGAATGGAATTGTGAGATATAAAGTCGGAATTGTGAGATAAAGTAAAGTGAGATATAAAGTCGGAATTGTGAGATATAAAGTCGGAATTGTGAGATATAAAGTCGGAATTGTGAGATATAAAGTCGGAATTGTGAGATATAAAGTTGGAATTGTGAGATATAAAGTCGGAATTGTGAGATATAAAGTCAGAAATGGAATTGTGAGATAATAAAGTCGGAATTGTGAGATATAAAGTCAGAATGGAATTGTGAGATATAAAGTCGGAATTGTGAGATATAAAGTCGGAATTGTGAGATATAAAGTCGGAATTGTGAGATAAAGTAAAGTTGGAATTGTGAGATATAAAGTCGGAATTGTGAAAAAAATAAGATATAAAGTCGGAATTGTGAGATATAAAGTCAGAATGGAATTGTGAGATATAAAGTCGGAATTGTGAGAAATAAAGTAAAGTCAGAATAAAGTGTGAGATATAAAGTCGGAATTGTGAGATATAAAGTCGGAGAATTGTGAGATATAAAGTCGGAATTGTGAGATATAAAGTCGGAATTGAATTGTGAGAAATATAAAGTCGGAATTGTGAGATATAAAGTCGGAATTGTGAGATATAAAGTCAGAATGGAATTGTGAGATATAAAGTCGGAATTGTGAGATATAAAGTCGGAATTGTGAGATATAAAGTCGGAATTGTGAGATATAAAGTCGGAATTGTGAGATATAAAGTCGGAATTGTGAGATAAAAAGTCAGGAGATGTGAGATAAAGTCGGAATTGGAATTGTGAGATATAAAGTCGGAATTGTGAGATAAAAGTAAAGTGAGATATAAAGTCGGAATTGTGAGATATAAAGTCGGAATTGTGAGATGAGATATAAAGTCGGAATTGTGAGATATAAAGTTGGAATTGTGAGATATAAAGTCGGAATTGTGAGATATAAAGTCGGAATGGAATTGTGAGATATAAAGTCGGAATTGTGAGATAAAGTAAAGTGAGATATAAAGTCGGAATTGAATTGTGAGATATAAAGTCGGAATTGTGAGATATAAAGTCAGAATGGAATTGTGAGATATAAAGTCGGAATTGTGAGATATAAAGTCAGAATGGAATTGTGAGATATAAAGTCGGAATTGTGAGATAATAAAGTCAAAAATGGAATTGTGAGATATAAAGTCGGAATTGTGAGATAAAGTAAAGTCGGAATTGTGAGATATAAAGTCGGAATTGTGAGATATAAAGTCGGAATTGTGAGAAATAAAGTCGGAATAAAGTTGGAATTGTGAGATATAAAGTCGGAATTGTGAGATATAAAGTGAGATATAAAGTCGGAATTGTGAGATATAAAGTCAGAATGGAATTGTGAGATATAAAGTCGGAATTGTGAGATATAAAGTGAGATATAAAGTCGGAATTGTGAGATATAAAGTCGGAATTGTGAGAAATAAAGTAAAGTGAGATATAAAGTCGGAATTGTGAGAAATAAAGTAAAGTGAGAAATAAAGTCGGAATTGTGAGATATAAAGTCGGAATGGAATTGTGAGATATAAAGTCGGAATTGTGAGATATAAAGTTGGAATTGTAATGAATTGTGATAAAGTCGGAGATATAAAGTCGGAATTGTGAGATATAAAGTCGGAATGGAATTGTGAGATATAAAGTCGGAATTGTGAGATATAAAGTCAGAATGGAATTGTGAGATATAAAGTCGGAATTGTGAGATATAAAGTTGGAATTAAAGTGAGATATAAAAAAAGTCGGAATTGTGAGATATAAAGTTGGAATTGTGAGATATAAAGTCGGAATTGTGAGATATAAAGTCGGAATTGTGAGATATAAAGTCGGAATTGTGAGATATAAAGTGAGAAATAAAGTCGGAATTGTGAGATATAAAGTCGGAATTGTGAGATATAAAGTCGGAATGGAATTGTCTGAGATATAAAGTTGGAATTGTGGAATTGTGAGATATAAAGTCAGAATTGTGAGGGATATAAAGTCGGAATTGTGAGATGGGGGGGGGATAAAGTTGGAATTGTGAGATATAAAGTCGGAATTGTGAGATATAAAGTCGGAATTGTGAGATATAAAGTCGGAATTGTGAGATATAAAGTTGGAATTGTGAGATATAAAGTCAATTGGAATAATAAAGTGGAATGAGATATAAAGTTGGAATTGTCTGAATAAGATTTGTATGGCAATTTTGAAATAAAGTGGAATTGTGAAGGGAATAAAGCAGGAATTGTAATGAAGTAAGTCAAAGAATTGTAGATGGGAGATATAAAGTCTGGAATTGTGAATGGGGGGGGGATAAAGTCAGGAATTGTAGAGAGATATAAAGTCTGCGGAATTGTCTGAATATAGATTTGATATGGCAGTATAATAAAGCTGGAATTTTGAGAAGTAAAGTCGGAATCGTGAAGAAAAAAGGAATGTAATGGGGGGGGGAGGAAAGAATTGTAGATGAGATATAAAATCTGAATAGTAATATAAAGCAGTATATATAAATGCGGAATCGTGAAATGGGGAGTGTGTAAAATCAGTAAAATCAATTGTGAGAAATAAAGTAATAATTGGCAGAAATAAAGACATAAAGTAAATAAAGAAATAAAGTAGTCAGAATTCTGAGGGAAAAAACAGAATGTTTCCATGGTAACAAATGTCTTTCTCTAAAATAAATACATTTTCTGTATATAAACACTTGGGCCGGCCATGATGCAGTGCTCCTAGAGCACCAGAGGGTTAAGGGGCCTTGCTCAGGGGCCCAACAGTGGCAGATTAATGATACTGTGACTTGAACATGTGACCTTCTGATCAGTAACCCAGAATCTTAACCACCAAACTAAATGGCAATATTGTGAAAATACATTTGTAAAAATAACTGGATGACTAAATAATACATTAAGATTCATGGGGTGGGAAAAAATGTCTTAATAAATAAATAAATAAATAAATAAATAAATTATAGCTCTAATAGAAATCATAGACTCGCATCGGAGGAGCTCCGTGATCACACCTTTCATGTGTTACATGAAATATTCAGTGAATTACTGGATCCTTGTGTGTGTGTGTGTGTGTGTGTGTGTGTGTGTGTGTGTGTGTGTGTGTGTGTGTGTGTGTGCGCGCCAGCAGACAGTGAGATAATTGCCTCTATATACTGTTTGCACCTGCTTTATATAGCATACGGTCTGAAGTGAAGAAATGGAAATCTACCAAACATCCCGAACTCAAGCACTCGGGTTCATTCTGTTTCGTTTGATTCATATTCCTTCCAGAGATTCATGTGAATCACATTCACGTGATTCGGATTCGTGCGAGTCACATTTCACGTGATCAACATTCACGCGATTCGCATTCTTTCCAGAGATTTAAGTGTGGTTTCACGTACGGTTTCATTCTTTCCACAGATTCACATGATATAGATTCATATGATTCAGATTCAAGTGATTCACATTCTTTCCACAGATTCACATGATATAGATTCATATGATTCAGATTCAAGTGATTCACATTCTTTCCACAGATTCACATGATATAGATTCATATGATTCAGATTCAAGTGATTCACATTCTTTCCACAGATTCACATGATGATATAGATTCATATGATTCAGATTCAAGTGATTCACATTCTTTCCACAGATTCACATGATATAGATTCATATGATTCAGATTCAAGTGATTCGCACATTCTTTCCACAGATTCACATGATATATAGATTCATATGATTCAGATTCAAGTGATTCACATTCTTTCCACAGATTCACATGATATAGATTCATATGATTCAGATTCAAGTGATTCGCATTCTTTCCACAGATTCACATGATATAGATTCATATGATTCAGATTCAAGTGATTCACATTCTTTCCACAGATTCACATGATATAGATTCATATGATTCAGATTCAAGTGATTCACATTCTTTCCACAGATTCAGATGATATAGATTCATATGATTCAGATTCAAGTGATTCGCATTCTTTCAACAGATTCAAATGATATAGATTCATATGATTCAGATTCAAGTGATTCACATTCTTTCCAGAGATTCACATGATATAGATTCATATGATTCAGATTCAAGTGATTCACATTCTTTCCACAGATTCACATGATATAGATTCATATGATTCAGATTCAAGTGATTCACATTCTTTCCACAGATTCACATGATATAGATTCATATGATTCAGATTCAAGTGATTTACATTACTTCCAGAGATTCACATGATAGAGATTCACATGATTCAGATTCAAGTGATGCACATTCTTTCCACAGATTCACATGATATAGATTCATATGATTCAGATTCAAGTGATTGACATTCTTTCCACAGATTCACAGGATATAGATTCATATGATTCAAGTGATTCACATTACTTCCAGAGATTCACGCGATTCACATTCACATGATTCACACTCTTTCCAGAGATTCACGTGATATAGATTCACGTAATTCATATTCTTTCCAGAGATTCATATGATTCAGATTCACATGATTCATATTCTTTCCAGAGATTCATATGATTCAGATTCACATTATTCATATTCTTTCCAGAGATTCATATGATTCATATTCTTTCCAGAGATTCATATGATTCATATTCTTTCCAGAGATTCACATGATTCATATTCTTTCCAGAGATTCATATGATTCATATTCTT
>JACRUU010000012.1:621321-623821 GCA_030449085.1 Kryptopterus vitreolus
GTCCATGCTGTCGACCAGAAACGTTCCCGAGGTGAGATTTCATCCCGTTTTTTTCCTCACGGTGTTTTTTGACGTTAATATTGACGTAAAGTTTTGATCATGAGAAAAGTCTTTTTTTTTCATGGAGATGAAGAAGTGCGATTGCGATAACGAGGAAACGTTAAGGCAAACGGTGATCGCGAGAAAACCTTCACGTCGAAAAAATTAAGAAAACTTGATTAATCGTGATAACGAGAAAACAACTACTATGTTTGTTTGTTTTTTTTTTAAACTAACGAAGAAAATAAGAAAGTAAGAAATATTATACGCAATATTAAACCAATTTATCTGTTTTCGGCACTACATAAAAGATATTTAAATTTGGATGGATGGATGGATGCATGGATGGATGGATGGATGGATAGATATAGATAGATAGATAGATAGATAGATAGATAGATAGATAGATAGATAGATGCTAGATAGATAGATAGATAGATAGATAGATAGATAGATAGATGATAGATGTAGATAGATAGATGATAGATAGATAGATATATAGATAGACATAGATAGATAGATGAATAGATAGATAGATATATAGATAGATGCATGGGTGAATAGATAGATAGATAGATAGATAGATGGGTAGATAGATAGATAGATAGATAGATAGATAGATAGATAGATAGATAGATAGATAGATAGATAGATAGATAGATATAATAGATAGATATAATAGATGCGATAGATAGATAGATAGATAGATATAGATAGATAGATAGATAGATAGATAGATCGATAGCATGGATAGATAGAATAGATAGATAGATATAGATAGATAGATAGATAGATAGATAGATAGATAGATAGATAGATAGATAGATATATAGATAGATGCATGGGTGAATAGATGGATGGATGGATGGGTGCATGGATGATGGATGGATGGATAGATAGATAGATAGATAGATAGATAGATAGATAGATAGATAGATAGATAGATAGATAGATAGATAGATAGATAGATAGATAGATAGATAGATAGATAGATAGATAGATAGATAGATAGATAGATAGATAGACGATAGATAGATAGATAGATAGATAGATAGATAGATAGATAGATAGATAGATAGATGATAGATAGGATAGTATAGATAGATATATAGATAGATAGATAGATAGATAGATAGATAGATAGATAGATGCTAGATAGATGCATGGGTGAATAGATAGATAGATAGATATATAGATATAGATAGATGCATGGGTGAAGTAGATAGATAGATAGATAGATAGATAGATAGATAGATAGATAGATAGAAAAAGATAGATAGATAGACAACTACTATGTTTTGTTTGCTTTTTTAAAAACAATGAGGATTTATGTATTGATTTATTATTATTATTATTATTATTATTATTATTATTATTATTATTATTATTATTATTATGATTTAATAAGCATACACTGTACAGCCATGTTACAGCCGTTACTGTATAAACCATAAAGTGTTGAAAAGAACTACAGCTGGGAGATTATAATCATCATTATTGATTCATTCGAGTTTATGTTTTATGACAACACTGGAAAATGGAAGTTACGATTTCACCTCGGTTTGACCCTGCGAGCTTCCGTAGTTCTCCGTCTCCCGCGTCGCATTACACTTGGCGGAAATACCAAAATACAACATGACAGCTCTCTGACCAATCCAGAGTGTCCAAGAGGGGGCGCTGTTTCATCAGTGGTATGGAAACACTTATAACATTTATATAAAGTCTGTAACGTTTACAGCACGTTTATTCCAAACACAACCACCAGTGTTAAATAAGGAGGTGTGTGTGTGTGTGTGTGTGTGTGTGTGTGTGTGTGTGTGTGTGTGTGTGTGTGTGTGTGTGTGTGTGAGACGCTGCGGGATAAACATCACAAACCCCAAAACACCCACTACAAACAGGTACAAATGATTGTAATGATTTTACTCATGAGGACGATGTAATGAGTGGAATCATGAGGATGATGTAATGATTGGAATGAGGACGATGTAATGATTGGAATCATGAGGACGATGTAATGATTGGAATGAGGACGATGTAATGATTGGAATGAGGACGATGTAATGACTGGAATCATGAGGACGATGTAATGATTGGAATCATGAGGACGATGTAATGATTGGAAACTTGAGGATGATGTAATGATTGGAATCATGAGGTCAATGTAATGATTGGAATCATGAGGACGATGTAATGATTGGAATGAGGACGATGTAATGATTGGAATCATGAGGACGATGTAATGATTGTAATGAGGACGATGTAATGATTGGAATAATGAGGACGATGTACTGATTGTAATGAGGACGATGTAATGATTGTAATGAGGACGATGTAATGATTGTAATGAGGACGATGTACTGATTGTAATGAGGACGATGTAATGATTGGAATCATGAGGACGATGTAATGATTGGAATGAATGAGGAATGAGGACGATGTAATGATTGTAATGAGGACGATG
>JACRUU010000012.1:628821-638821 GCA_030449085.1 Kryptopterus vitreolus
TGCGGTGTGTGTGTGTGTGTGTGTGTAGGTGTGAGTGTGTGTATATGTGTGTGTGTAGGTGTGTGTGTGTGTTTCGGTAGTGCGTGGTTCTTTGTGGTGGCGTCGGTGGTGCGTGGGTGTCTGTGTGTGTGTGTGTGTGTGCGTGTGTGTCGGTGTGTGTGTGTCTGGTGTGTGGTGTGTGTACTGTGATTTTGTGTGTGGTGGTGTGTGGTGTGTGTAGGTGTGCGTGTGTGGTGTGTGTGTAGGGGTGAGGAGCCTCCCCCTGCCCTGTGTGTTTGTGGCGGCCCCCGTGTAGGTTCTGGTGGTCTCTGTTGGTGTGTTGTCGCCTTTGCTGTGTGTGTGTGTGTGTGGTTGTTGTGTGGACTGTGTGTGTGTGGACAGAATTAAAAATATTTAAGTGTGTGTTTGTGGCACAAACCCAGTGTATATGTATTTGTGTGTGTGTATTTGTGTGTGTGTGTGTGTTTGTGTGTGTGTGTGTGTGTGTGTGTGTACGTATTATAACACCTCTCCTCAAGCACATGCCAAAAGCAGCTGATGAACTACATTTGGGTTAAACACGGATAATCCGGATCCCGGCAGCAAATCTGATCCTGATCCTGCGACAAAGCTCTGATTAAACACCACTGATCTGCATAATGTGAATCCTGATCTGAATTATTCTGATCCCAATCACACTTTCTGTGCATCAAAGTGATTTATTCACCTTTTGATTTCGAACGCGTCTGGAGAAATATCCGGCGTGTGTGTAAAGTGTCTGTAATTCATGCTTCATGTTTTTAATGAACATAAAGTGGAACATTTGTGTATTTATAGATGTGATGGGTCGAAGGAAACCTTCACACCGATGTATGACCGAGTTTATTGCATAGAGACTAAAGGAACACGTGTCTTGGAAGAAAAAAAAACATAACTTCCCTGACCAATCAGAATCCACTTGATAAACTGGAATCTGGTAGCTGGGATTCTGACCAGAAGGTTGTGGGTTCGAGCCCCGGTATTGCCACGTCGCTTTTAACCCTGTGTACTCCAGGGGGGGGCGCTGTATCATGGCTGACTCTGTGCTCTGACGCTGGGATATGTGAAGAAACAATTTTACTGTTCTGTATTATATAAATATATAAAGTCTATTACTGAACAGAATGTTGTGGGTTCGAGGTCCGGTATTGCCAAGCTGCAACTCTTTGTTCCTTGAGCAAAGCATCTTAACCCTCTGTACTCCAGGGGGCGCTGTATCTTGGCTGCGCTCTGACCCCAACGTCTTAAAACAAGCTATGATATTCGAAGAAGCAATTTCACTATATATTCTATATTGACCACAAGGTTGTGGGTTCGAGGCCCGGTATTTCCAAGCTGCCACTTTTAACCCTGTGTACTCCAGGGGGCGCTGTATCGTGGCTGACTCTGTGCTCTGACGCTGGGATATGTGAAGAAACAATTTTACTGTTCTGTAATATATATATATATAAAGTCTATTACTGAACAGAAGGTTGTAGGTTCGAGGTCCGTTATTGCCAAGCTGCAACTCTTTGGTCCTTGAGCAAAGCATCTTAACCCTGTGTACTCCAGGGGGCGCTGTATCGTGGCTGACCCTGCTCTGACCCAACTTCTTAAAAACAAGCTATGATATTCGAAGAAGAAGCAATTTCACTGTGCTATATTCTATATTGACCAAAGGTAAATGTGGGTTCGAGGCCCGGTATTTCCAAGCTGCCACTTTTAACCCTGTCTACTCCAGGGGGCGCTGTATCGTGGCTGGCCCTGCGCTCTGACGCTGGGATATGTGAAGACACAATTTTACTGTTCTGTAATATATATAAAGGCTCTTGCTGATCAGAAGGTTGCTGGTTCGAAGCCCTTGTTTGCCAAGCTGCAAATCTTTGGTCCTTAACCCTGCGTACTCCAGGGGGCGCTGTATCGTGGCTGACCCTGCGCTCTGATGCTGGGATATGTGAAGACACAATTTTACTGTTCTGTAATATATATAAAGGCTATTACTGATCAGAAGGTTGTGGGTTCGAGGTCCGGTATTGCGAAGCTGCAACTCTTTGGTCCTTGAGCAAAGCTTCTTAACCCTGTGTACTCCAGGGGGCGCTGTATCATGGCTGCGCTCTGACCCCAACTTCTTAAAATAAGCTATGATATTCGAAGAAGCAATTTCACTATATATTCTATATTAACTAGAAGGTTGTGGGTTCGAGGCCTGGTATCACCAAGCTGCCATTCTTGGGTTCTAAACCCTGTGTGCTCCAGGGGGTGCTGTACCATGCTGACCCTGTGCTCTGATCCTGGGATATGTGAAGAAACAATTTTACTGTTCTGTAATATATATTTAAAGGCTATTACTGATCAGAAGGTTTTTGGTTCGATGCCCGGTATTGCCAAGCTACAACTCTTTGTTCCTTAACCCTGTACACTCCAGGGGGCGCTGTATCGTGGCTGCGCTCTGACCCCAACTTCTTAAAACAAGCTATGATATTCGAAGAAGAAATTTCACTATATATTCTATATTGACCTGAAGGTTGTGGGTTCGAGGCCCGGTATTTCCAAGCTGCCACTTATAACCCTGTGCACTCCAGGGGGCGCTGTATTGTGGCTGACCCTGTGCTCTGATGCTGGGATATGTGAAGAAACAATTTTACTGTTCTGTAATATATATAAAGGCTATTATTGATCAGAAGGTTGTGGGTTCGAGGCCCAGTATTGCCGAGCTGCATATCTTTGGCCCTTAACCCTGTGTACTCCAGGGGGCGCTGTATCATAGCTGACCTTATGATTTGATCCCAACTTCTTAAAACAAGCTATGATATTCGAAGAAGCAATTTCACTATATATTCTATATTGACCAGTTGGTTGTGGGTTCAAGGCCCGGTATTGCCAAGCTTCAAATCTTTGGTCCTTAACCCTGCGTACTCCAAGGGGCGCTGTATCGTGGCTGCACTCTGACCCCAACGTCTTAAAACAAGCTATGATATTCGAAGAAGCAATTTCACTATATATTCTATATTGACCAGAAGGTTGTGGGTTCGAGGCCCGGTATCGCCAAGCTGCATGTTTTTGGGGGGAATAAAAAGATATTCTGTTTGAATTTTCCGTCCCCGATGTTCTGCTTCCTGATCCTCCCCTAATCGGCACGTCTTAGTGGCATGCAGGAGATCTTTTTCCGACTAACGAGGATCCTACTGGGCTTTCGTCGGCTAATTTTCGTCGCGTGATTGATGTCCTGGGTAATGTTCAGCTCATAAAGAGGCTATGTATCAGGAGAGACAGATGTCTCCTCATTCCGTCTCTCCCTGGCCTGTTCCTGCACCGCCCGTCATTAATAACCTTCATTAGGACGTCAGGAGGAGGAGGACGAGATCCGGCGTTATGCAGCCTCGCTTTTAGCACGAATGTATGAGTTTTGAAGTGTGTCGCTCGATGCATTTGTTCCTGGAATCGCTGCAGGTGAGCATCGGGGACGAACATCCGGCGATTATTCTGCATCAGTCGAGTCGGATTCATGCTCTCAAGCGTAACTTCCCTGACCAATCAGAATCCACTTGATAAACTGGAATGTGGTAGCTGGGATACTGATCAGAAGGTTGTGGGTTCGAGCCCCGGTATTGGCCCTGTGTACTCCAGGGGGCGCTGTACCATTCTGACCCTGTGCTCTGACGCTGGGATATGTGAAGAAAAAACAATTTTACGGTTTGGCTGTAATATAAGATAGAAACTAGAGATAGAAGATATATATAGTATTGATATATATATATATATATATATATATATATATATATATATATATATATATATATATAAACGGCTATTACTGATCAGAAGGTTGTCAGTTCAAGGCCATGTATTTGCCAAGCTGCAAATCTTTGGTCCTTAACCCTGTGTACTCCAGGGGGCGCTGTGTCGTGGCTGCACTCTGACCCCAACTTCTTAAAATAAGCTATGATATTTGAAGAAGCAATTTCACTATATATTCTATATTGACCAGAAGGTTGTGGGTTCATGCTCTCGCGTGTGTTTTTCCACGTAGGCGAGATTTCTAACTATAGTATTGATACACTCCGAAGAAACTGAATAACACTGTGGAATCGTGAACAAGGGCTGGAATTAGGGGTGGGGGGGGGGGGTAGCTAAAGGCGCTGGGTTACTGATTGGAAGTTCCGTGGTTCGAACCCTGGACCTTAGAGCACTAACATTTGGGGCCCAAGCACCTTTTGGCTGCATTTTCATAAAAACATAATCGTGTCCGGTGAATGAGCGTGCAATTATCCCCCGAAAACAAACTATATAGCATGTTTAGCTATTGTATTACTTCTAGTAGCGATTTCTGGGGACCTTTGCCAGTAGCACCCAAAAGTGCCCCCCCTAGTGGCCAGTGCTCTCCAGGTTACTTTTCAATCCAAAAAAAAAAAGACCACTGATGAACATAAAGCGGAATTACGTACAGTCCTGCGTTGTTTTGTTATACTGCACTGTATATTGTTGAAATGACAATAAAAGCCTACTTGACTTGATAATTATCACACTTTATTGCACTAGCTTGTTATAATTGTGTAAAATGGTGAAACTTGGTCGACAAATCGACCAAAACGGATCATTTTTGTACATCAGCAAAAATTCATACCGATATTTTTTCCGAATAACGTTATGACATGTTTATTTGTTTTAACTAAGGAATTACACTCGAGACTGAGTGCTTTATTATATTTGTTATTCATAATTTCTGAATTATATATATATATATATATATATATATATATAGGATTCATTCATTCATTCATTCATTCATCTTCTAGCGCTTCATCCGATCTTCCCTCGGGTCACGGGGAGTCTGTGTCTATCTCAGGCGTCTATGGGTATTAAGGCAGGATACACCCTAGATGGAATGCCAACCCATCACACACACACACACACACACACACACACACACACACACACACTCACATTCATACACTAGGGACAATTTTCCAAGGTGCCCAAATCAACCTACCGTGCATGTTTTTGGACCGGGGGAGGAAACCGGAGAACCCGGAGAAAAGCCCCCCCCTGAGGCACACGGGGAGAACATGCACAAACTCCACACACACACATGGCCGAGACGGGAATCGAACCCGGACCCTGGCGGTGTGAGGCAAACGTGCTAACCACTAAACCACCGTGCCTCGCCTGTATTATATATATTTATATTATAAATAGAGATATTCAAAATGCAATAAGTAATGGAACTTTTACATTTACATTTACGGCATTTGGCAGACGCCCTTATCCAGAGCGACTGAACAGGTTAGTTTAAGGGCCTTGCTCAAGGGCCCCACTAGTGGTAGCTTGGTGGTGGTGATTTGGGGTTTGAACCCGTGATCTTCCAGTCCAGAGTCCAACACCTTAACCACTGGGCTACCAACTTTTCAATGACTTTATAAAAGTAAAGTAACTGATTACATTTGATGACTTTTTGGTTACTGTTATTTGTCCACCAGGTGGCGCTCAGAAAAATTGGGATATATTTTTGAAACTGAGCTGCTTCAGAATCAAATTGTTGAGGGGGGGGGGTGTTCGGAGGTGCTCATTGGAATTAGTTATTTGCAACATTTTCTATAGTAACTGTAATTTAATTACATGTTTTTTGTTTTTTTACGCTGTAACTGTAACGGATTACTTTTATTTTGTAATTAAAATTACATGTTTAACTAGTTACTCGCCAATACTATATATATATAGATATATATATATATATATATATATATACACTTTGATATATACATTTTTTAACATAACATTTACCTTTTTATTTAAATTTAGTACATTTTTATTATATTATATTATATTATATAAATTAATATCGTTATGTGTGCTATGTTGCTATGTTTTGTTGTTGTTGTTTTTTAAAAACATAAACATTATTTCTATGAAAAATGTGACGTGGACAAATAAAAAATGTAGCTAAAGATATCTTATGAAGTGTCGTCGCTACACTTTAAAGTTTATAACGTTTCCAACTCATAACAGCAAATTTATCTGTATTTTATTTATTTATTTATTTATTTATTTATTATTTATCTCGTCCCTCAAAGTTGCAGAAGCTGAAGCGTTCGCTTTCCTTCAGGACCAAGAGCCTCCGCAGCAAAAGCGCAGACAACTTCTTCCACTGCCCGAGTCCCGAGGTCAGCAACAGCAGCAGCACAGGACAGCTCAGCACCATCGGGGTGTCGGCGACGGCTCCGTCCGTGTCCTGTTACCTCCCGCCCCTGACTCCGCCCCCCACCATGCCGTCCGGACTTCCCCTGACGATCTGCTCGCCGTCGCGAGCGCCTCGTCCGCCCGACCCCACGGCGCACACCTTCCTGGAGCACACGTTCAAGAAGCCGCACTTCTGCGATGTCTGCAACCATATGATTGTAGGTAAGACCGTGTGCTTTGATATGCTAATGATGTTTACGTTTTTTTTTTTTTTTTTTTTTTTTAAGTGTAACTCGTCCCGGAGATCGTCACGAATCATACCTCATATCGTGCGTCCCGATGGTGTGAAGTGTGCTGTTACTTTTATAAGGAATCGCCCCGTGGAATTCCGAACCCGGGGCCGGGAATTTTTTCCCCATAGAAAATGAATGGGGTTGAAATTCCGTGCCCCACAGTTCGGGCCTGTGAGCGTCCGACATGCACATATGGTAAATCCACTCGTAGGGGGTCCGGAGTGGATCGCGATCATATACCTCCCGAATCCCACACACGTTCGGAATTTCGGGAAATCCGTAACATTCCGGCCCCATAGAGAATGAATGGGGAAACTTGACGCTCTGTCGTTCCCGCCCGTACAGATGAATGGGGGACATTTTGACGCTCCGCTCTTTGGCCGTATCGATGTATCCACTTGACATTACACTGATATGACACTCGGTCCCAAAAACCACAGGGAATTATGGGTAATCCGGGCGTTTTCTTTGGCTCGGGACGAATTTTTACCATAGAAAACGCTTGGGCACAAAAACTTGGGCACAATCGGATGCTGCATTCATTTGTGTAGTGCTGGGATTCGAACTCATGACCTTGAGGCCATAAATTGTCAGGGGGGATTACTCTGACTTGTGGGGATTTGAATTCACGACATTAAAGGCCCTAAACTTTGGGGTCCTAGTATTGCCGGGATTCCTTTCACGTATGGGGTGATGGGATTTGATCTCATGACCTTGCGTAGCCCCTGAGCAAGGCCCTGTGTGGTGTTGGGATTGCTGGAACTGCTTTCTTCTCTTTTGAATTCATGAACTCCAGTGGCCCTTAAACCAGGCCCTAAATCCGGCTGGAATTACTTTCAGTCGTGGGGTGCTGGGATTTGACCCCATGACCTTCTGAGCCTTCTGAAGTCCAACCTTCTGGTTCCAAACCAAGACATTTGTAACCACTTTTGTGTGTGTGTGTTTTTTTAACCACTTGCTAACTTGTAAGATAGCTAGCAATCTAGCCGTATTTGCTAGCTAAGCTGTCTATGTAACAGATATTAGCCGCTATATAACTTATAGCATTCGTAACTTTTATATCGCTTATAACATGTAATAATAATAATAATAATACGCATAATTTTTGTTTATTAGTAAAGCTAGATGAAGCTTGTGGGTGTAAATTAGCTAAATGACGACCTGGTAAAATATTCGCTAGCTAGCTAAGTGATGCTAACTGCGCTATAACGAATACCTCAGAAGCTAGCCACCAAAAAAACGGAAAAATATACGCTAAGCAAGTGTTTATCTTCCTCCGATTATACACTGGGGTTAAACCCCGAGGTGAGGAGGGGTCTCTAGAACCTTCTTCTTCTTCTTCTTTCGGGAAACTTCTCTAAAGAAGGTAAGTCGGTCTCTCCGTCGCTCTGGAACTCCACTGAGATTCCGGAGACACTCTAACAAATGCTTGAAGACTACCTCTTGAAAAACACCTATCCTAACATTCCTTTATTCTCTTTTACCTCATGTCCGACAAAAAAAAAAAAAAAAAAAAAAAGGCAATATTCTTGTGTACAGTCTGCACAAAACTTAAAGTCCTACTTTTAAATGTAAAGTAGAACCTTCTTCTTTTCTTCTTACCTAGCGTGTTCTCCGTCGCTCTGTCCGAGGGAACCTGGTGTTAGGGAACCTGGTACCACCACAGGGGACGGTCCGTAAACCAGACGCCCTACTGACAGAAAATAAAAACAGACTTTTTTTTTTTCCTCCAGGTTTTCAGATCACGAGTTCTTTCCACAAATCCAAAACTTATTTGGTGCACATTTACATTACATTTACATTTACAGTATTTGGCAAACGCCCTTGACGCCCTAAGAGCCTAAGCGCCCACTCCTTGGTGGTGGTGGTGTTTGAGAGCTACTTAAGGGCCTTGCTTGGTGAGGGGTTGACAAGGGCTCCCACTAGTGGCAGCTTGGTGGTGTTGGTGGTGGGGTTGAGGTGGGGCTTGCTCAAGGGCCCATAGTGGCATTCCCATTGAGCAAGGGCCCACTTGGGCCTTGCTCAGGGTTTAAACCCATGATCCTGGCCTTGCTCAAGGGCTCCCACTAGTGTGGCAGCTTGGTGAACCCATGATTCCTGGGGTTTGGGCCTTGCTAAGGACCCACTGGTGGTGGTGGTGGTGGGGTTTGATGGGGTTGTTGGTGGTGGGGTTTGAAGGGCCCATGATCTAGTGGAAGCATTGGTGGTTGTGGTGGTGGGGTTTGAACCCATGATCCTTGAGCAATTGAGGGTTGGTTTAAGGGCTTGCTCAAGGGACTAGTGCAAGGGCTCCCCAAGAGTGGGCCTTGCTCAGGGCTCCCACTTGGTGGTGGTGGTGGTGGTGGTGGTTTGGGGAACCCATGATCCTGAGCAATTGAGGGTTAAGGGCCTTGCTCAGGGCCTTGAGGGCCCCACTAGTGGCAGCTTGGTGGTTTGAACCCATGTGGTGGGGTTTGAACCCATGATCCTGAGCAATTGAGGGTTAAGGGCCTTGGGCTCCACTAGTGGCAGCTTGGTGGTGGTGGTGGGGTTTGAACCCATGAGGGCCTTGCCCACTAGTGGCAGCTTGGTGGGGATTAAAACTTGTCACGCAAAAGTTAGTAGGTACTTGGCGGTTTGTCATGGGGGGGGGGGGGGGGGGGGTTCTGAGCAAATTGATGGTTGAGGGCCACCAATGTGCGGCGGAGAGATATCAGCGATATGAGCGAGGACACGACGGCAGGATCAGAGCACCATTTGATGTTGTGTTAGATTTGCACCTAAGGAGGGACTACTTATGGCAGCTTGCTTGATGGGGTTATGGAACCATGATCCTGAGCACAATTGGGGTTTAAGGGCTTGGGGCCCACTAATGACCCATGGCCTGACATAAGGGTCACTTCTTTCTTCTTTCTTTTCATGAACTGACCTTCCAATGTGTACATTTAGTAGGTTACTGACACAATCTTTGAGATTCTTGTCTTTCTTTTCATGAACTGACCCCCATGACATACTTCAACATTTTTCTTTCTTTCTTTCTTTCGATGCATGACATTTACTCTTTCTTCTTTCTTTTCATGAACTGACCCCCATGACATACTAACCTTTCTTTCTTTCTTTCTTTCTTTTCATGAACTGACCCCCATGACATACTAACCTTTCTTTCTTTCTTTCTTTCTTTCTTTTTCTTCTTTCTTTCTTTTTTCTTCTTTCTTTCTTTCTTTTCATGAACTGACCCCCATGACATACTAACCTTTCTTTCTTCTTCTTTCTTTTAATTGAACTTCTTTTTTTTTCTTTCTTTCTTTCTTTCTTTTCATGAACTGACCCCCATGACATACTAATCTTTCTTTCTTTCTTTCTTTCTTTCTTTCTTTCTTTCTTTCTTCTTTCTGTTTTCATGAACTGAACCCCATGACATACTAATTCTTTCTTTATTTTTTCTTTCTTTCTTTCTTTCTTTCTTTCTTTCTTTCTTTTCTTTCTTTTCATGAACTGACCCCAATGACAACTACCTTTCTTTCTTTTCTTTTCATGTGCTTATTCTTTTTCTT
>JACRUU010000012.1:643821-651321 GCA_030449085.1 Kryptopterus vitreolus
TGAATGGAAACGGACATTTGTTCTTTTTGTAAACGGGTAACTTTTGGTATTTAAGTGGAGTTTATCCTTTGGTTACGTTCTTATCGAACTCTAATATCCCAGGAACGTTTTTTCTTTAGCTTGCCAAGGCGGAGCAGGGAAAGTTTTCGGTAAGTCCGTATTTCCTCCCTTCACTTACGATGTAAGAAAATCAAGCTGCTAAGAATTCACTTCCTGGTTTTGCTAAATGGCGGCCAATCACAAACTCCCATCACGTGACATCACTACAATCCATTTAATTTCCTCAATATTGTTCGCTAAGTAGCTTAGCTTTCCAAAATGCTAACGTCGGGCTAATGCTAGGTAGCTAACTAGTACGTTCCATTGCAGGATATTTTCGTTAATCGCTAGCAAGTTACGTTTACATATCACGTTATTTTTGTAGTGATGTCATAGGATTGTGTGTGTGTGTGTTTTTTAGTCGTGTAAATTCTGAGGCCTCGGTCACTCAGTAAAACCAGGACGTTGTGATAAGTAGTAATCATACACGCCTGATATGCGGCACTTCCTGCCACATGTGGCTTTGATGGAGGTTTAAAATGCTCCGAGGCACATTCGCTCTTCTGAGCGTCGTTTGGAATTGCCCCGAGTATTTTGAAACAAGGGCCCTGTTTTCATTACTGTTTTCCACACGCTTCCCTTTTACAACTCCGATGCGCCCGTTATGAACAACAACAACAACAAACAACAACAAAAAGACATTGAATTTGTTTGCTAACATGTAGCTAAGCTAATCCGGGAGACCTGCAGGCAGAAAGCAGTGGATTGTCTGCTTAAATATTAGTTTGATTTTAAATCGGTATTTTAATTGTTGGCTAAAAGTGGTATTTATTGGTATTTATTTATTTACAGTCTAATGGCTGTTAAGGATTAAATCCAACATGAACTAAAACCAGACCAAAGTGCATTTACAACAAATGTGAATCCAGACTAAAGGACACTGAGGACGAACCCAGTGCTATTCAGGACTAAAGTTAAACTCCACTCAGAACTGAACCGTAACCAGTTTAATGGCCTATCAGAACCAGAACCATTCCAAAGACCAATCAGAACTAACCCAAAACCTCTATAAAAGACCAATCAGAACCATAACCAGTCAAAGACCAATCAGAACCCAAAACTAGTCCAAAGACTAATCATAAGTACCCCAAAACCCGTCCATAGATTAATCAGAACTGAATCAAAACCCCTAAAAAAGACCAATCAGAACCTAAAATCAGCCCAAAGACCAATCAGAACCTAAAATCAGTCCAAAGACCAATCAGAACCTAAAATCAGTCCAAAGACCAATCAGAACCTAAAATCAGCCCAAAGACCTAATCAGAACCTAAAATCAGCCCAAAGACCAATCAGAACCTAAAATCAGCCCAAAGACTCAGAACCTAAAATCAGCCCAAAGACCAATCAGAACCTAAAATCAGCCCAAAGACCAATAAACCTAAAATCAGAACCTAAAATCAGCCCAAAGACCAATCAGAACCTAAAATCAGTCCAAAGACCAATCAGAACCTAAAATCAGCCCAAAGACCAATCAGAACCTAAAATCAGCCCAAAGACCAATCAGAACCTAAAATCAGCCCAAAGACCAATAAACCTAAAATCAGAACCAATAAAATCAGTCAAAAGACCAATCAGTAACCCAAAGACCAATCAGAACCTAAAATCAGCCCAAAGACCAATCAGAACCTAAAATCAGCCCAAAGACTAATCAGAACCTAAAATCAGCCCAAAGACCAATCAGAACCTAAAATCAGTCCAAAGACCAATCAGAACCTAAAATCAGTCCAAGTCAGAACCAAAGATCAGTCCAAAGATCAGAACCTAAAATCCCAAAGACTAATCAGAACCTAGAAACCAATAAAACCAATCAGAACCTAAATCAGTCAGAACCCAAAATCAAACAGTCCAAAGGCCAATCAGAACTAACCCAAACCCAGAAATCAATCCAAAGGCCAGTCAGAACTAACCCAAACCCAGTCCAAGTACCAATCAGAACTAACCCAAACCCAGTCCAAGTACCAGTCAGAACTAACCCAAACCCAGTCCAAGTACCAGTCAGAACTAACCCAAACCCAGTCCAAGTACCAATCAGAACTAACCCAAACCCAGTCCAAAGACCAATCAGAACTAACCCCAAAACATTATAAAAGACCAATCAGAACTCCAAACCAGTCCAAAGGCCAATCAGAACCTAAAACCAGTCCGAAGACCAATCAGAACTAACCCAAAACTTATATAAAAGATAAATCAGAACCCAAAACCAGTCCAGAGACCAATCAAAACTAATCTAAAACCAGTCCAAGTACCAATAAGAACTATCCCAAATTCAGTCCAAAGACCAATCAGAACCAAAAACAGTATAAAAGACCAATCAGAACCCAAACCCAGTCCAAGTACCAATCAGAACTAACCCAAACCCAGTCCAAGTACCAGTCAGAACTAACCCAAACCCAGTCCAAGTACCAATCAGAACTAACCCAAACCCAGTCCAAAGACCAATCAGAACTAACCCAAAAACAGTATAAAAGACCAGTCAGAACCCCAAACCAGTCAAAAGGTCAATCAGAACCTAAAACCAGTCCAAAGACCAATCAGAACCTAAAACCAGTCCAACGACCAATCAGAACTAACCCCAAACCTATATAAAAGATAAATCAGAACCCAAAACCAGTCCAGAGACCAATCAAAACTAATCTAAAACCAGTCCAAGTACCAATAAGAACTATCCCAAATCCAGTCCAAAGACCAATCAGAACCAAAAACAGTATAAAAGACCAATCAGAACCCAAACCCAGTCCAGGTACCAATCAGAACTAACCCAAATACAGCCTAAAGGCCAATTGGAACTAATCTAAAACCAGTCAAAGTACCAATCAGAAGCCAAAACCAATCCAAAGGCCAATCAGAACTAATCTAAAACCAGTCCAGAGGCCAATCAGAACTAATCTAAAACCAGTCCAGAGGCCAATCAGAACTAATCTAAAACCAGTCCAAAGGCCAATCAGAACCTAAAACCAGTTCAAAGACCAATCAGAACCCAAAACCAGCCTAAAGGCCACTCCGACCTAACCTAAAACCAGTCCAAAGGCCAATCAGATTTAACCCAAAACCCATATAAAAGACCAATCAGAACCCAAGGTCAATCCAACGGCCAATAAGAACGAACCCAAACCCAGTCCAAAGACCAATCAGAACAACTCAGACCTCAAAGCACATTCAGCACAAACCCAGTGTCGGTCATACTGTTCAGGACAAAATCAAAACCACTCTAAAGGCCAGTATGAACTAAACCAAAACCAGACGTAATCCAAAACCAGTCCAATGTCTGTTCAGAACAACTCAAAACCACCTCAAACACACCGTCAGAACCAAAACCAGTCCAATGTCTGTTCAGAACAACTCAAAACCACCTCAAAAACACCATCAGAACCAAAACCAGTCCAATGTCTGTTCAGAACAACTCAAAAACACCTCAAAAACACCACCAGAACCAAAACCAGTCCAATGTCTGTTCAGAACAACTCAAAACCACCTCAAAAACACCACCAGAACCAAAACCAGTCCAATGTCTGTTCAGAACAACCCAAAACCACCTCAAAAACACCACCAGAACCAAAACCAGTCCGATGTCTGTTCAGAACAACTCAAAAACACCTCAAACACACCATCAGAACCAAAACCAGTCCAATGTCTGTTCAGAACAACCCAAAACCACCTCAAAAACACCACCAGAACCAAAACCAGTCCAATGTCTGTTCAGAACAACTCAAAACCACCTCAAAAACACCACCAGAACCAAAACCAGTCCAATGTCTGTTCAGAACAACCCAAAACCACCTCAAAAACACCACCAGAACCAAAACCAGTCCAATGTCTGTTCAGAACAACTCCAAAACCACCTCAAAAACACCACCAGAACCAAAACCAGTCCAATGTCTGTTCAGAACAACCCAAAACCACCTCAAAAACACCACCAGAACCAAAACCAGTCCAATGTCTGTTCAGAACAACCAAAACCACCTCAAAAACACCACCAGAACCAAAACCAGTCCAATGTCTGTTCAGAACAACTCAAAACCACCTCAAAAACACCATCAGAACCAAAACCAGTCCAATGTCTGTTCAGAACAACTCAAAACCACCTCAAAAACACCATCAGAACCAAAACCAGTCCAATGTCTGTTCAGAACAACTCAAAACCACCTCAAAAACACCACAGAACCAAAACCAGTCCAATGTCTGTTCAGAACAACCAAAACCACCTCAAAAACACCACCAGAACCAAAACCAGTCCAATGTCTGTTCAGAACAACCCAAAACCACCTCAAAAACACCACCAGAACCAAAACCAGTCCAATGTCTGTTCAGAACAACTCAAAACCACCTCAAAAACACCACCAGAACCAAAACCAGTCCAATGTCTGTTCAGAACAACTCAAAACCACCTCAAACACACCACAGAACCAAAACCAGTCCAATGTCTGTTCAGAACAACTCAAAACCACCTCAAAAACACCATCAGAACCAAAACCAGTCCAATGTCTGTTCAGAACAACTCAAAAACCACCTCAAACACACCATCAGAACCAAAACCAGTCCAATGTCTGTTCAGAACAACTCAAAAACCACCTCAAACACACCATCAGAACCAAAACCAGTCCAATGTCTGTTCAGAACAACCCAAAACCACCTCAAAAACACCACCAGAACCAAAACCAGTCCAATGTCTGTTCAGAACAACCCAAAACCACCTCAAAAACACCACCAGAACCAAAACCAGTCCAATGTCTGTTCAGAACAACCCAAAACCACCTCAAAAACACCACCAGAACCAAAACCAGTCCAATGTCTGTTCAGAACAACCCAAAACCACCTCAAACACACCATCAGAACCAAAACCAGTCCAATGTCTGTTCAGAACAACTCAAAACCACCTCAAACACACCATCAGAACCAAAACCAGTCCAATGTCTGTTCAGAACAACTCAAAACCACCTCAAAAACACCATCAGAACCAAAACCAGTCCAATGTCTGTTCAGAACAACTCAAAACCACCTCAAAAACACCACAGAACCAAAACCAGTCCAATGTCTGTTCAGAACAACTCAAAACCACCTCAAACCACCAGAACCAAAACCAGTCCAATGTCTGTTCAGAACAACTCAAAACCACCTCAAAAACACCATCAGAACCAAAACCAGTCCAATGTCTGTTCAGAACAACTCAAAACCACCTCAAACACACCATCAGAACCAAAACCAGTCCAATGTCTGTTCAGAACAACTCAAAACCACCTCAAACAACACCATCAGAACCAAAACCAGTCCAATGTCTGTTCAGAACAACCCAAAACCACCTCAAAAACACCACCAGAACCAAAACCAGTCCAATGTCTGTTCAGAACAACTCAAAAACCACCTCAAACAACACCATCAGAACCAAAACCAGTCCAATGTCTGTTCAGAACAACTCAAAACCACCTCAAAAACACCATCAGAACCAAAACCAGTCCATGTCTGTTCAGAACAACTCAAAACCACCTCAAAACACCATCAGAACCAAAACCAGTCCAATGTCTGTTCAGAACAACTCAAAAACCACCTCAAAAACACCACCAGAACCAAAACCAGTCCAATGTCTGTTCAGAACAACTCAAAACCACCTCAAAAACACCATCAGAACCAAAACCAGTCCAATGTCTGTTCAGAACAACTCAAAACCACCTCAAAAACACCATCAGAACCAAAACCAGTCCAATGTCTGTTCAGAACAACTCAAAACAACCTCAAAAACACCAATCAGAACCAAAACCAGTCCAATGTCTGTTCAGAACAACTCAAAACCACCTCAAAAACACCACCAGAACCAAAACCAGTCCAATGTCTGTTCAGAACAACCCAAAACCACCTCAAACACACCATCAGAACCAAAACCAGTCCAATGTCTTTCCAGAAGCAAAAAAAAAAAACAGTCTGGATTTTATTTAGTAGGAAAAATACAAACATGAACTCCATTATTATGTGTAAAACCGACAGACCTGGCAACCTGCCGACCCGATCCCTCCAGTGCCTCGTCGTAACGCTTTTTCAGACGATGCTGGGGAATTGAGGGCAATTACGGAGGGGAAGTTAATGAGCGTGTGGCGAAATCCATATCGGAACAGAAGGTCCGCTGTGACCCTTTCCGGATCCTTCAAGGACGTTCTTTTTCCTGTTTTATATATATATATATATATATATATATATATATATATATATATATATATAATATATAATAGAGAGAGTAAGAAAAGGAAAAGACGCCTTTCTGGATCCTGTGCTGTGCTTTATATATATATTATATATATATATATATATATATATATATATATATATATAGATATATATATATATAATATCGCTTTATCGTCCCTACGTGTCCCCAATTTGCTTTGGATCCTACTTGTGCATGTTTACTGTTTAGACTATTGTATTTCATTTTAGTCATATACGTTTTTCATGACATAAATCGGTATAAACATGAACGTCCACTAGGTGGCGCTTTGATATAGGGTTCATAACAAGAGATGGATCTTCGTTACCGTCAGCGACTTTCTATTGAATTTAATGCATTTATTTTATTTAATAATGCATAAAGGTTGTGATTAGCAACATATCGCGAAGATTAACCCAATCCTTTAAAACTCCACAAGTTTTATCTGTATCGTCAAAATAAAGCATGATGTAGCTAGCCGATGCATGCAACAGCACCACCTGTGTGTCCACTGGGCTAAAGTTCTCGCTTTCCAGATTGGTCTACATGCCATCATAAAACGAATTATTAGCAACGTAGTTAGCATCGGCGTGTCGATCCACTTCCTAGATCAGATTTGTCTCCAGCGCCCCCTGCTGGAGGCTTTTTTTTTTTAGTTTTACATCTACGTTTATGGCGTTTACCAGCCGTCTGCTAAAACCGAACAAATTAGAATTAGCATTTATTACACTTATTAAAAAAAATAGATTAGATTTGATTAAAGTTAAAGACATTGGAGATTAGATTAATCTATAGTAAAAAAATCAGTTTTAGATTTGAGTAAAAACGTTTTTGAGATTAGATTTATCTCGGAAAAACGTTCAAGTATGAGATTAGAATTGATTCAAGTCAAAAAATCTTTGTCAGATTAGATTTGTCTGGAGTAGAAATTATTTTTAGATTAGATTTCTTTTGAGTAAAACCTTTTTGAGATTAGATTTGGCATTGGGCAGACGTCTGCTAATGCAGGACAAATTAGAATTAGGATTGTAATTAGACATTTTGAGATTAGAATTGCTAAAAATAAAAATAAAAACTTTTTCAGATTAGATTTGTCTAGAGTAAAAACTATTTTTAGATTAGATTTGTTTTGATTAAAGACCTTTTGAGAATAGATTTGACTAGAATAAAAACAAAAAACATTTTCTTTGATTTACTTGAAAAATGTT
>JACRUU010000012.1:666321-676321 GCA_030449085.1 Kryptopterus vitreolus
ACACTGAAAGTGGAGACTCCTTCCTGTAAACTGGCGTCTGATCAGAATTTGTTGATGTTGTTTTGATTGTTGTTGTTTTGATTGTTGTTGATGTTGTTTTTGAGTGACCCCTGACCCCCGTCTCGTCCCGCCCTAGCGTGCGGCAGTAAGGTGGACCCGGTGTACGAGGCGCTGCGATTCGGGACGTCTCTCGCTCAGAAAAACAAACGACTCAGCGGCTCCGACTCGCCTCCCAGAAACTCCGTATGTATTTACTATTAATACAACAATAAATACTAATAAAGATTTAAATGGGTGGATGGAGGGATGCTTGGATGGATAGTTAGATGTGTAAATAAATGAATGAATGGATGGATAGATTGATAGATGGATGGATGGATGGATGGGAAGTTAGATGTATAGATAAATGGATAGATGGATAGATAGATAGATAGCTAGATAGATAGATAGATAGATAGACTATCCATCCATCCAATCATCCTTCCATCCATCCAACCATCCATCTAACCAATCATCATCCATTCATCTGTGTATTCACCTGTCAAAACTCCATCTATATGACCTCCATCCATCCATCTAACCATCCAGCCATCTAACCATCCATCAATCCATCCATGAATACATCCATCTAACCCTCCATCCATCCATCCATCTAACCCTCCATCCATCTAACCATCCATCCATCCATCTATCTACCCTCCATCCATCCATCCATCACCATCATCCATCATCATCCATCCATCATCCATCCATGAATCCATCCATCTAACCCTCCATCCAACTAACCATCCATCCATCCATCCATCCAACTAACCATCCATCCATCTAACCATCCATCCTTCCAATCAATTTATTCACACATCTATCTATCTGTCTGTCTGTCTATCTATCTATCTATCTATCTATCTATCTATCTATCTATCTATGTGATGGATAGTCAGATGGATGGATGGTTAGATGGATGGATGGATAGTCGGTTGGATGGATGGATGAATGGATAGTCAGATGGATGGATGGATGGTTGGTTCGATAGATGGATGGTTAGATAGATGGCGGTTAGATGGATAGATGAATGGGTGGATGGATGGTTAGATGGATGGATGGTTAGATGGATGGATGGATGGATGGATGGTTAGATGGATGGATGGTTGGATGAATGGTTAGATGGATGGATGGATGGATGGATGGAGGTTTGACGGGTGTATACACAGATGAATGGATGATGATTGGTTAGATGGATGGATGGTTAGATGGATGGTTAGATGGATGGATGGATGGATGGTTAGATGGATGGATGGATGGATGGTTAGATGGATGGATGGATAGATGGATGGTTAGATGGATAGTCGGATAGATGGATGGTTAGATGGATGGATGGATGGTTAGATGGATGGATGGATAGTCAGATGGATAGATGGATGGAGGTCATATAGGTGGAGGTTTGAGGGGTGAATAAACAGATGAATGGATGATGATTGGTTAGATGTGTTGATATCTCGTCTGTATGTATTTAGCTCTTCCTCTGATCCATCAATCCTTTCATCTCTACATCTAATAGACCATGATTCTGCTTCATCCCTCGTTCCTGTAACGGAGCGACGCGGACTTTAATCACATGATGGTGTTTTGCAGTAAATTCAGGAGCAAATGGTTTTCCTGCGCTGAGTAAACACAGATTAACTTTGTTTGACTGTTTGGCCTTTAAAGCCTTTTAGTTGAATTCATTTTTTTAAACACTTCAAAAGACACACACACACACACACACACACACACACACACACACACACACACACACACACACACACACACACACACACACTGAGCATAAGAGTGTGTATCTCATCAGCACAGACACACAGACTCGCCCCGAGTTCAGATAAAACCACTCGAAAGCAATTATTACCCATAATGGAAAATCTAATGTAAAGTGTGTGTGTGTGGTGAGAGGAGAACTGGCCAGACCCACACACACACACACACACACACACACACACACACACACACTAATGTTCAGTATCTAAAACAGACCTTTAGACTGAAACACACTCTCTCAGTAGTACCTTCTGTAACAGGTTCAGACACTCTTGTGTTTGGTTTATAGAACGTTTATAAAGCATCGCTTATAAAACCATTAGCGCTTCTCCAGTGCAGCGCCGCTCATACGCCTCGTTTACCAAGACTGTGTGATCATTTAACAGCTGGTTGGGTCAGACACGGTGTGTGTGTGTGTGTGTGTGTGTGTGTGTGTGTGTGTGTGTGTGTGTGTGTGTGTGTGTGTGTGTGTGTGTGTGCGTGTGTTATGGAAAATTATCACAAGAATGCCAGAGCACTTATGTGCCTCTGTGTGGTGTGTGTGTATGTGTGTGTGTGCGTGTGTGTGGGAGAGCTTTTATTTTTTGCTCTGTAGCTGAGGTGATGTAGGTGATGGTGAGGGTGATGTATCTGAGGTGAGATGTGGGTGATGTATCTGAGGTGATGTATGTGAGGTGATGTATCTGAGGTGATGTAGGGTGATGTATCTGAGGTGAGGTGTGGGTGATGTATCTGAGGTGATGTAGGTGAGTAGGTGATGTAGGGTGATGTCTGAGGTGATGTATCTGAGGTGATGTGAGGGTGATGTATCTGAGGTGTGCTAAGGGTGATGTATCTGAGGTGATGTATGCTGAGGTGATGTATGTGAGGGTGATGTATCTGAGGTGATGTATGTGTGGGTGATGTATCTGAGGTGAGATGTGGGGTGATGTATCTGAGGTGATGTAGCTGAGGTGGTGTATCTGAGGTGATGTATGTGAGGGTGATGTATCTGAGGTGATGTATGAGGTGAGGGTGATGTATCTGAGGTTATGTATGTGAGGGTGATGTATCTGAGGTGATGTATGATGTATCTGAGGTGATGTATGGTGATGTATCTGGTGATGTATCTGAGGTGATGTAGCTGAGGTGATGTATCTGAGGTGATGTATGCTGAGGTGAGGTGAGGGTGAGTATCTGAGGTGATGTATCTGAGGTGATGTATGAGGGTGAGGCTGAGGTGTAGGTGAGGGTGATGTATCTGAGGTGATGTATGTGATGTGATCTGGGTGTATGTATGATGTATCTGAGGTGATGTATGTATGTGAGGGTGTATGAGGGTGATGTATCTGAGGTGAGATGTGGGTGAGCTGAGGTGATGTAGGTGAGGGTGATGTAGGTGAGGGTGATGTAGCTGAGGTGATGTAGATGAGGTGAGGTGAGGGTGATGTATCTGAGGTGATGTATCTGAGGTGATGTGGCTGAGGTGATGTATGAGGTGTGAGGTGATGTAGCTGTGAGGTGTGGGTGATGTATCTGGGTGATGTATTGAGGTGATGTAGTGATGTGTATCTGAGGTGATGTATGTGAGGGTGATGTGTGAGCTGAGGTGATGATAGCTGAGGTGATGTAGTGATGTAGGTGAGGGTGAGTATCTGAGGTGATGTAGGTGAGGGTGATGTATCTGAGGTGATGTAGGTGAGGTGATGTAGGATGATGTATCTGAGGTGATGTAGGGATGAGGTGAGGGTGATGTAGCTGAGGTGTGTGAGGGTGTGTATGTGAGGGGGTGATGAGGTGATGTAGCTGATATCTGATGTAGCTGAGGTGATGTAGTAGTGGGGGTGATGTATCTGAGGTATGATGCTGAGGTGAGTGAGGGTGATGTGATCTGAGGTGATGTATGTATCTGAGGTGATGTATGTGATGTATGTGAGGGTGATGTATCTGAGGTGAGGTGTGATGTAGGGTTGTAGATGTATGTGAGGGTGATGTATCTGAGGTGATGTGTAGGTATGTATCTGAGGTGAGGGTGATGTATCTGAGGTGTATCTGAGGTGATGTAGCTGAGGTGATGTATCTGAGGTGATGTAGGGGGTGATGTATCTGAGGTGAGATGTGGGTGATGTATCTGAGGTGATGTGGGGTGATGTATCTGAGGTGATGTATGTGAGGGTGATGTATTCTGAGTGATGATGTAGAGGGTGATGTATCTGAGGTGATGTATGTGAGGGTGATGTATGTAGTAGTGAGGGTGATCTGGGTGATGTAGCTGAGGTGAGTATCTGAGGTGATGTAGCTGAGGTGTGTATGAGGTGATGTATGAGGTGATGTAGGTGAGGTGTGATGTATCTGAGGTGATGATGTGAGGGTGATGTATCTGAGGTGATGTAGCTGAGGTGATGTATCTGAGGTGATGTAGGGTGATGTATCTGAGGTGATGTATGTGAGGTGATGTAGGTGAGGGTGATGTATCTGAGGTGATGATGTATCTGAGGTGTGAGGAGGTGATGTATCTGGGTGAGATGATAGCTGAGGTGATGTATGTGAGGGTGATGTATCTGAGGTGATGTAGCTGAGGTGGTGTATCTGAGGTGAGATGTGGGTGATGTAGTGATGTATGTAGCTGAGGTTATGTGATGTGAGGGTGATGTATCTGAGGTTATGAGGTGTGATGGTGATGTATCTGAGGTGATGTATGTGTGAGGTGATGTATCTGAGGTGATGTATCTGAGGTGATGTGATCTGAGGTGATGTATCTGAGGTGATGTATGTGAGGGTGATGTAGCTGAGGTGATGTAGCTGAGGTGATGTAGTGAGGTGATGTATCTGGTGAGTATTTGGTGATGTAGCTGAGGTGATGTAGGTGAGGGTAGTATCTGAGGTGATGTATGTGAGGGTGATGTATCTGAGGTGAGCTGAGGTGATGTATGTGAGGGTGATGTATCTGAGGTGATGTATCTGAGGTGATGGGTGATGTATCTGAGGTGATGTGGGTGATCTGAGGTGAGGTGATGTATCTGAGGTGATGTATGTGAGGGTGATGTAGTGAGGGTGATGTAGCTGAGGTGATGTAGGTGAGGGTGAGGAGGTGATGTGGGTATGAGTGCTGAGGTGATGTATGTAGGTGAGGGTGATGTATCTGAGGTGATGTATGCTGAGGTGATGTAGCTGAGGTAGGTGAGGGTGATGTATCTGAGGTGATGTATGTGAGGTGAGCTGAGTATGTAGGTGATGTATCTGAGGTGATATGTATGTAGGTGAGGGTGATGTATCTGAGGTGTTGATGTATGTGAGGGTGATGTATCTGAGGTGATGTATGGGTGAGGGTGATGTATGAGTGATGTAGGTGAGGGTGATGTATCTGAGGTGAGATGTGGGTGATGTATCTGAGGTGATGTATCTGAGGTGATGTACTGAGGTGATGTAGGTGAGGGTGATGTATCTGAGGTGATGATAGCTGAGGTGATGTAGGTGAGGTGATGTATCTGTAGGTGAGGGTGATGTATCTGAGGTGATGTATGTGAGGTGATGTATCTGAGGTGATGTATGTGAGGGTGATGTATCTGAGGTGATGTATGAGGGAGATGTATCTGAGGTGAGATGGGTGATGTATCTGAGGTGATGTGAGGTGATGTATCTGAGGTGATGTATGATGAGGTGATGTAGCTGAGGTGATGTATCTGAGGTGATGTAGCTGAGGTGATGTATCTGAGGTGATGATGTAGCTGAGGTGATGTATCTGAGGTGATGTATGTGATCTGAGGTGATGTATGAGGTGATGTAGGTGATGTATCTGAGGTGATGTATGTGAGGGTGATGTATCTGAGGTGATGTATCTGAGGTGATGTATGAGGTGATGTATCTGAGGTGATGTATGTGAGGTGATGTATCTGAGGTGATGTAGGTGAGGCTGAGGTGATGTATCTGAGGTGATGTATGGTGATGTATGTATGTGTGAGGGTGATGTATCTGAGGTGAGGTGAGGGATGTGGGTGATGTATCTGAGGTGATGTAGGTGAGGTGTATCTGAGGTGATGTATCTGAGGTGATGTATCTGAGGTGATGTATGGAGGTGAGGGTGATGTATCTGAGGTGATGTATGAGGTGAGGGTGATGTATCTGAGGTGAGATGTGGGTGATGTATCTGAGGTGATGTAGTGATGGGGTGATGTAGCTGAGGTGATGTAGGTGAGGTTGATGTATCTGAGGTGATGTATGTGAGGGTGATGTATCTGAGGTGATATGAGATGATGTGAGGGTGATGTATCTGAGGTGATGTAGCTGAGGTGATGTAGCTGAGGTGATGTATGTGAGGTGATGTATGGTGATGTATCTGAGGTGAGTGAGGTGATGTATCTGAGGGTGATGTATCTGAGGTGAGATGTGGGTGATGTATCTGAGGTGATGTATGAGGTGATGGGGGTGATGTAGGGTGATGTATCTGAGGTGATGTAGGTGAGGTGAGGGTGATGTATCTGAGGTGATGTGGGTGATGTATCTGAGGGTGATGAGGTATGTAGCTGAGGTGATGTAGCTGAGGTGATGTATCTGAGGTGATGTATCTGAGGTGATGTATGTGAGGGTGATGTAGCTGAGGTGATGTAGGTGAGGGTGATGTATCTGAGGTGATGTATGTGAGGTGATGTAGCTGAGGTGAGGTGATGTACTGAGGTGATGTATGAGGGTGATGTATCTGAGGTGATGTATCTGAGGTGATGTATGTGAGGGTGATGTAGCTGAGGTGATGTAGGTGAGGGTGATGTATCTGAGGTGATGTATGTGATGTATCTGAGGTGATGTAGCTGATGTAGTGATGTAGTGATGTTCGTTGTATGGAGAGTAGATGTAGAGTTGAGGTCGGAGCTCTGTAGCAGGAGATGTTCCACTGATATGGTTCCTGTTTCCAGACCAGTGATCTTGCTCAGGTTCCTGAAGAAGCAGCTCACTGCAGCCACGCCCTGCTCACCAGGAAACACAGCGACAGTGGTGAGACACACACACACACACTCACACTACACACACACACACACACACACACACAACACACACCCACACCAAACACACACACACACAACACACACACACACACACACACACACTTTATAAAGGGACGTGATATTGGAAATCATGGCTCTTTACACGATCAGCCTTTTATCGAAGAGCTTTATAATTCAGCAGGTAAAGCATATAAGGGCCTTACTCAGGGGCCCCAGCTTGGTGTCTCCAGGATCTGAACTCATGACCTTCAAATCCAATGCGTTAACCTACACCATGTGTGTTCATCATAGAATTCAAACAACAGCTCTTTGCAGCAGTAAGAAAAAACTGCGAGCTCATTGGCTGCTGCTTCACCACTGACCAGCCAATCACATTGTACCTGATAAGTCTCTATATTTATATTAATATTTATATATATATATATATATATAGGGATGGTGCTGGGATGGTTCACCGATTTGCCCAGGTTCATCGGCATCATCGTTAACGATTTGACGCACCAATTAAAAGAAACTATTTGACGACATATTCATGTATATAATTATTTTTACATATAATTGCTTTAATTATTAATTATATTTATTATTTGTGTGATTTTCCAAGTCATATCGTAATTATCCACCAGATGGCGCATTAGGCGCGGTGATACATTAAGTATTAACATTAATGCCTTTTTACAGTTTTTTTTACATTATAAAAAGCTCCTTTTTTCTTTGTTATGTTTACATGTTTATGTTTACATGTTTACATTTCAATGCATGTCGTACTATGCATGTGTGTGTGTGTGTGTGTGTCTGTGTGTGTATTTGACCAATCAAATTTGACTTTGAATGACTTGTCACAACGTCACGCATCCCTCGGGTTTTGTCAGTGTGGCCCCTGAGACAAAAAGTTTGTGCCCCCCCGCCCCCACTACTGCCCTATCAGTGGTTAAAGGCTTAAACCGGAAGCTTGCAGGTTCATATACCAGGACTGGCCACTAGTGGGCCCCCTAGAGCAAGGCCCTTAACCCTCATCTGCTCCAGTCGTTCTGGATGCCGGAAATGTACATCGATTTAACAAGTAGTTATCTGTATATGAAGCACTTTGTATTTACACGTAAACAAACGCGTTCCGATGTTTTGCGTAATAACGGAATGACGCCACATTGGAAGAAAAAAAAAAACAGAGAAATTAATTCGAACTATTTATTCTTCCTTCTTTTTATCCACATTTATTTATAATGTCGGCACTATTTTCCTTTTTTCTTCGTCTTTCTGTTATATTATTTATGTTTACATGTTTATGTTTACATGTTTACATTTCAATGCATGTCGTACTATGCATGTGTTTGTGTGTATGTGACCAATCGAATTTGACTTTGAGCGACTTCACACAACGTCACGCATCCCTCAGGTTTCCTTCGCTTTGATTTTGTGTCCGATTGCTTCATTTAAAACAATTAAATGTTAAAAAAAAAACAAAAACAAAAACAAACGTCATCCGTATTGTTTTCTTTGATCTCAGTTTTCACGTCTCTGGAGAACGGGACGGAAAGCTTCCACACGGAAGAGAAGAAACCCGAGGACTCGCAGGTGAGTCGTGCAATATTTTCTTACCAGCAGGTGAAAATGTGTGTGTGTGTGTGTGTGTATGTGTGAGTGTGTGTATGTGTGTGTGTGTGTGTGAAGCGCCGTTCGGTGTCACTTTTAACACCAGCCTCGGTGTTTCTGTCTGAGAGAAGAAAAAAAAGAAAAGAAAAAGAAAGAAATACCAGAAATAGGTTTCAGAAGTAACAAGACCTTCTCAAACAAGACAAAACTTACAGAAGGTTACGTGTGTGTGTGTGTGTGTGTGTGTGTGTGTGTGTGTGTGTGTGTGTGTGTGTGTGTGTGTGTGTGTGTGTGTGTGTGTGTGTGTGTGATTTAAAGCTAAACGTTATGAATGATTAGATCTGACTGGGAGCACAGTGGCTTAGTGGTTAGCACGTTCGCCTCACACCACCAGGGTCCGGGTTCGATTCCCGTCTCAGCCATGTGTGTGTGTGGAGTTTGTACATGTTCTCCCTGTGCCTCAGGGGGTTTTTCTCCGGTTTCCTCCCCCGGTCCAAAAACATGCACGGTAGGTTGATTGGCACCTTGGAAAATTGTCCCTAGTGTATGAATGTGTGTGTGTGTGTGTGTGTGTGTGTCCTGCGATGGGTTGACATTCCATCCAGGGTGTATCCTGCCTTAACGCCCATAGACGCCTGAGATAGACACAGACTCCCCGTGACCCGAGGGAAGATCGGATAAAGCGATAGAAGATGAATGAATGAATAGATTTGACTGTTCGGGAAATCCTTTAATAATATTATCGATCACATGGATCAAACAAACCGTCCTAACGGGTGGAAGGGGGGGGGGGGAGTGTTGGGGGGGGAGTGTATATTTTCCAAAGGGCCACATGAGAATCGGGGGTTTTGTCGAGTCATGTGTTTCAAGTCAACGCCTATTTATTAAAGGGATCAGGCTGTAAGGAAGGGAAGGGGGGGACCACTTTCTATATCAAATAATGTCTAGTTTATCAATTTTCCAAAGGGCCACATGAAGTGTTTTCGAGGGCCGAACCAACAATAATAAAAACAAAAGCACTCGTCTCCCCGAACGAGCTAGCATGTCGAAGTCAGCGCCCGGAGCTGCCGTCTGCATTGGCCAACATTGGCGAAAAAAACGGGATTGCTGGCGGACGGAGATACAAAACCATACGGTCTCTACATGTGGATATAGATACTTTTAAAGGCACTGTAGAAATAAAAGTTTGATTATTGTTTAGTGATTTATTGTCCTTTGTTTAAGGAAATCTGGTTGGAAAGTGTTAATATTAGACGTCTAATTTTTGTTGTGTTTTTCGTTTTAGCTAATATGTTGTTGTGAATGATATTTAAGGCAAACAACGAAATAGTACATAATAAAGACAACAAGAGCAAAAAAACAAAAACAAAAGCACTAATATATAAATATTAATCCGAGTCAAGCAGAATGCGTAAAAACTGCCAACAAGAATCATCCGGTGCCGCAAAAAAGGCCCTTAAAGGCCGCCGAATCGGAAGTGTGATGTTTAGATGGATACAGAAGGTCCGGGTTGCCAGGTGAAGAAAAAATGCACCCGGGAATCAATCAGAGGAATCGACATTTTATCCGATTCTTAATCATTCCAGAATCGGAATCGATTCCCGACTCTACTAGTA
>JACRUU010000012.1:686321-691321 GCA_030449085.1 Kryptopterus vitreolus
TCATGAGATAATGTTTTTGGATAATGAGAATCATGAGATAATGTTTTTTGGATAATGAGAATCATGAGATAATGTTTTTTGGATAATGAGAATCATGAGATAATGTTTTTGGATAATGAGAATCATGAGATGATGTTTTGAAACAAAGTCTGAATCATGAGATAACATCCTGAGATAATGAAGTAGTAAACTAGGATCATGAGAAGTTATTGAAATAAATAGTAAGTCAGAATCATGAGATATTGTTTTGTATGATGAGAATCATGAGATAATGTTTTCGATAATGAGAATCATGAGATAATGTTTTTCGATAATGAGAATCATGAGATAATGTTTTTTGGATAATGAGAATCATGAGACAATGTTTTTCGATAATGAGAATCATGAGATATTATTTTGAAACAAAGTCTGAATCATGAGATAACATCCTGAGATAATGAAATAGTAAACTAGGATCATGAGATAAGTTCTTGAAATAAATAGTAAGTCAGAATCATGAGATATTGTTTTGTATGATGAGAATCATGAGATATTGTTTTGTATGATGAGAATCATGAGATAATGTTTTGTATGATGTTGGTGTGTTTTTAGGGCATGATTGAGGACAGGATCGGCTTTTTCCCAGCATCCTATGCTCACATGGTGAGAGAAGGCGACCGGGTGTTCAGGTGTAACCGTACCTTCATCGGCTGTAAGGAGCAGGGACAGATCACCATAAAGGAGGGGCAGGTGAGATCTTAGGGAAGAAGTGTCAAGTGTCCCAATACTTTTGGAAATATCTCATTATTCCAACTCATTATCTCATAATTATCAGATACACTATTATCGTATTGTTTTTAACTCGCTTGAGTATTTTGGGCCTCATTATCTCATATTTCTTAAAATAAAAATACATAAATAATATTAATGTCAGAATCATGAGATAATAGGCTGAGTTTATGAATTAGTAAAACATGATCATGAGATAATCCTGTGATATTTTAGTAGTAAGAGAGAATCATGAGATAATGTTTTGGATAATGAGAATCATGAGATAATATTTTGAAACAATGAGCAAGTCTGAATCATGAGATAACATCCTGAGATAATGAAGTAGTAAGGTAGGATCATGAGATAAGTTCATGAAATAAATAGTAAGTCAGAATCATGAGATAATGTTTCGGATAATGAGACTCATGAGATAATATTTTGAATGATGAGAATCATGAGATAATATTTTGGATAATGAGACTCATGAGATAATATTTTGAATGATGAGAATTATGAGATACTATTGTGAAACAATGAGAATCATGAGATAATGTTTTGGATCATGAGAATAATGAGATAATATTTTGGATAATGAGACTCATGAGATAATGTTTTGGATCATGAGAATCATGAGATAATGTTTTGAATGATGAGAATCATGAGATAATATTTTGGATAATGAGACTCATGAGATAATGTTTTGGATCATGAGAATCATGAGATAATGTTTTTGGATGATGAGAATCGTGAGATAATATTTTGAAACAATGAGCAAGTCTGAATCATGAGATAACATCCTGAGATAGTGAAGTAGTAAGGTAGGATCATGAGATAAGTTTTTGAAATAAATAGTAAGTCCGAATCATGAGATAATGTTTTGGATAATGAGACTCATGAGATAATATTTTGAATGATGAGAATCATGAGATACTATTTTGAAACAATGAGAATCATGAGATAATGTTTTGGATCATGAGAATAATGAGATAATGTTTTTGGATGATGAGAATCGGGAGATAATATTTTGAAACAATGAGCAAGTCTGAATCATGAGATAACATCCTGAGATAATGAAGTAGTAAGGTAGGATCATGAGATAAGTTCTTGAAATAAATAGTAAGTCCGATTCATGAGGTAATATCCTGAGATAACAAAGTAGTAAATCACAAGATAATAATACATTGAGGTAATGAGTCAAAAACATGAGATAATTCCCTGAGATAACGCATTAGTATATGATTTAAATGTACAAAACATAGTAGTCGAGGGTTAAAGACCTTGCCTAAGGGACCAACAGTGGCTCTTGTTGGGATTTGACCTAGTCACCTTCTGGTCATCATGTCCATCAGTCAGAGCTGAATCATTTTTCTGAACAGCTTTTTTTGTTGGGTTTCAGATCTGCGTGAGCGCCGAGGACGAGAGAAACGGCTTCATCCGAGTCGCCAGCGGAAAGAAACAAGGCTTCGTCCCCTGCGACGTCCTGGAGGACATCTGACCAACAAGAGAGACCACGAGAGAGAGACCACGAGAGAGAGAGAGAGGACAGGAACGAAGATTCTCCTTCAGGAAGCCGAACCTGCTTCACTCTGGATCTCTTGGACGGGACGTGAACTTCGCCGGGACTTTAAATGTGGAAGCTGGGAGGAGATGATTGATTACACATCGCCCAAAGAAAAAGCGCTCGAAACTAAGTACACCCTGGAGTCAAAACGCAACCAGATAATTATCAAATGCTGGGGTTTTTTTTTTTTCTTCTTTTTTTTTCTTCGCAAAAACGCTCACGACGGACGGATCTGCCTGAAAGGACGCGTCAAGCGTAACACGGATTTGTCTGGTGGGTTTTTGCCGGGAAAAAAAAACGTCCTTCCCGACGACAAAATGACTGAAAAAACCCGGAGAAAAACGTCTTGTGATGGATGGAGTTCTGCACTGCCTTTATTTCATTCGAATAGTGATTGTAGGATAATAATAATAATAATAATAATAATAATAATAATGGCAATTATAACAATGATAACAAATGACTTTCAGGTTAGAAACCAAATCAGTTTAATATGCTTTATTAAAAAAAAAAATCTATTTTTTTTCTGCTTTAAAATCAATATTGAAAAGAGTTTTGCTCAAACTCTTACTGGTAGAACTTTATATACAACGTGTAATAGTTTTCATGGCTCATAAATAATGCTTTTAATCATTTTTCTTTAAAGGCAAGGAATATTTCAGCCAAAAAAAAAATAACGGTGTGTGTTTGTGTGTAAACAAAATGATCGGTTCCCTTCCATTAAACGAAGAAATAACTGGAAAAGGTAATATTAACGGAAATCAGAATCGTGGTTGGATAGAATCGACCAATGAAACGGCTCCTTTTTAATTATCATCGCAAGTGTATTCAGACTTCGCAGGGAAAGTTCGGTTTGGCACTGCGAGCTTCCGTAGTTACACTTGTGGAAATACCGAATACACCAAGTGTCCAAGAGGGGGCGCTGTTTCATCAGTCGTATGGAAACGGTTCGGAAACCAAAACCCCTCTGTAACATTTATCTAAAGTTTGTAAAGGAAGCAAATCAAACACAACCATGTTGCTGAAGGTGTGTGTGTGTGTGTGTGTGTGTGTGTGTGTGTGTGTGTGTGTGTGTGTGTGTGTGTGCTGCGGGATAAACATGACAGCGGTAAACCCCAAAACACCCACAACAAACAGGGACAAATAGCGACATGTTAATAAAAAAAGACCTTTGTTGGGTTTTCTTTCTTCAATGCAAGGGTATCAAAACGTTATCCAGCACTACACACACACACACACACACACACACACACACACACACACATTCATACACTAGGGACAATTTTCCAAGGTGCCAATCAACCTACCGTGCATGTTTTTGGACCGGGGGAGGAAACCGGAGAACCCGGAGAAAAAAAAAAAAACCCGGAGAAAAACCCCCTGAGACACGGGGAGAACATGCACAAACTCCACACACACATGGCCGAGACGGGAATCGAACCCCGACCCTTTTTATCTAATATTTACGTTCTTATCCAGAGCGAATTATAATTGAGCAGTTGAGGCAGTTGAGGGTTTGAAGGCCTTGGCTCAAGGGCACCGCTAGTGGCAGCTTGGTGGTGGTGATGATGGTGATGGTGGTGGTGGTGGTGATGGTGATGGTGGTGGTGATGGTGGTGATGGTGATGGTGATGGTGGCGGTTATGGTGATGGTGATGGTGTTGGTGATAGTGATGATGATGATGGTGGTGGTGATGGCGGTGGTGGTGATGGTGATGGTGATGATGGTGATGGTGGTGTTGGTGATGATGGTAGTGGTGATGGTAGTGGTGATGGTGATGGCGGTGGTGGTGTTGGTGATGGTGATGATGGTGATGATGGTGATGGTGGTGTTGGTGTTGTTGATGATGGCGATGGTGATGGTGATGATGGTGATGGTTGTGGTGGGGATTGGTGGGTGGTGGGTGGTGGTGGTGGTGATGGTGATGATGATGATGGTGGTGGTGATGGCGGTGGTGGTGTTGGTGATGTTGACGTTGATGGTGATGATGGTGATGGTGGTGTTGGTGATGATGGTGTTGTTGGTGATGGTGGTGGTGATGGTGGTGGTGGTGATGGTGATGGTGATGATAGGTGGATGGTGGTGTGGTGGTGGTGGTGTTGGTGATGGTGGTGGTGTGGTGAGTGGTGGTGGTGATTGATGTGGTGGTGGTGGTGGTGGTGATGGTGATGGTGATGGTGATGATGGTGATGGTGGTGATGGTGTTGTTGATGATGGTGATGGTGATGATGATGATGCTGGTGGTGATGGCGGTGGTGGTGTTGGTGATGGTGATAATGATGATGGTGGTGGTGTTGCTGGTGGTGGTGGTGGTGGTGATGGTGGTGTTGGTGTTGGTGATGCTGGTGATGGTGGTGGTTATGGTGATGGTGATGGTGTTGGTGATGGTGGTAGTGATGGTGTTGGTGATGGTGGTGGTGGTGATGGTGGTGGGATTTGCTATCTTCCAGGTCCAGAGGCACAATGCCTTAATCACTGATCCACCACCTCCTCCAACGTTTCCCTTCACTTGGAGACCCAAACCTGTTCCGCCTCCTGCACACAAATCATGTAAATAAACACACAAGGCTATTGGGATAAATGTGAACAGACCTCCTCACATCACCGACCTTGTGGATGTTAGTATTTGTCTGAGAAGTCCTGCATGATAAAATGTACGTTGTTGTATCGTGGGTTTCCTCAAACAAA
>JACRUU010000012.1:696321-701321 GCA_030449085.1 Kryptopterus vitreolus
TACGATATGTTGCATTACGATGTGTTGCGTTACGATGTGTTGCATTACGATGTGTTGATGTGTTGCGTTACGATGTGTTGCGTTACGATATGTTGCTATACAATTTGTTGCACTACGATGTGAGTGATATTTTTATAAAACTCAGAACATGAAACTCTCTAGAAATTATAATATTATGTACAAATTTTACGTACAAAAGTGTACGTACAAATTCATCAATTACATAACATAAATTCTGTTTTGTAGTCTTATTTACTTTATGTTAAATATGCAAATAATACATTTTCAAAAGATATAACAAAACAGTTTTGACAGTTCATCTTCTAGCGCTTTATCCGATCTTCCCTCGGGTCACGGGGAGTCTGTGTCTATCTCAGGCGTCTATGGGTATTAAGGCAGGATACACCCTGGATGGAATGCCAACCCATCACACACACACACACACACACACACATTCATACACTAGGGACAATTTTCCAAGGTGGTTTCGACAGTTAAAAGTAACATTGTCCATTTTTTTATACATCATTTGCGTCATTTTCTTCTTCCTCTTTCGACTTCTCCCTGTAGGGGGCGCCACAGCGGATCATCCTTCTCCAAACCACGCTTCTCCATCTCCCTCTTTCACCCCAAATACCTCTGTATCTTCCCCTCACCACATCCATAATCCTCCTATTCCTCCAATTTCTATTCCGCTCCGCTAGCGCCATCTGGTGGATTAGTCCCCGTTTAACAACCACTGGCTTAAAGCTTCCGTATTTGTCCATGTATTATGTACTCTGTACATAAGTGTGAGTTAATTCCACACACACACACACACACACACACACACACACACACATATTTATTAATATATATATCATATATATATATATATATATATATATATATATATATATATATATATATATATATATCATATCAATGGGCACGGTGGTTTAGTGGTTAGCACGTTCGCCTCACACCGCCAGGGTCCGGGTTCGATTCCCGTCTCTGCCATGTGTGTGTGGAGTTTGTGCATGTTCTCCCGTGCCTCAGGGGGTTTTTCTCCGGGTTTCTCCGGTTTCCTCCTCCCGGTCCAAAAACATGCACGGTAAGGTTGATTGGCACCTTGGAAAATTTGTCCCTAGTGTATGAATGTGTGTGAATGTGTGTGTGTGTGTGTCCTGCGATGGGTTGGCATTCCATCCAGGGTGTATCCTGCCTTAATGCCCATAGACGCCTGAGATAGGCACAGACTCCCCGTGACCAGAGGGAAGATCGGATATAGCGGTAGAAGATGAATGAATGAATGAATGTTCGCCTCACGCCTCCAGGGTCGATTCCCGTCTCGGCCATGTGTGTGTGGAGTTTTTGCATGTTCTCCCCCATCTTCACAAGGGAATTGTGTCCATCGTTCTTCTTTACTTTGGGTTTATTAAGCATTTAAAAAAGACATCTGTATTTGTGTGATCATGGAGTATTCCTCCTGTCATGTGATCTGATGGAGGGGAAAATACAAAATCAAAGAATTAATTAACTCGTTAATTAATTCATTACATTACATGTAATTCAATTACAGTTAAAATATTAAAGAGTAATACCCACCCAACATCCCCTAAACCCCCCTACCCCACCCCTCCCCCACACAACAATTTGCTTATGAGATGTCAAATTCTCTTAACTCGGGATGTTATATTTATCAAGCGCCACCTAGTGGACGAATGAAAGTAATCAGTTTCATTACTTTTATAAAGTCATTTAAAAAGTTACGCTACATATTACATTTTAATAGGATCATTTATAACCTTCCCAACACTGATTATAGGAAGGTCGGGGAGGAAGGAGGGGAGGGGGGGGGGGGGGGGTAGGGATTCGGGAATTCGAAACCCCGGTATCGCCCACTGTGCACTAGGGGGCGCTGTATCATGCGTTCTGAAGCCTAGGATATGCAAAGAAACAATTTCACTTTGCTGTGTAACGGACATGAGAGATCTATTACACATCTTCTTCTTCTCATGCTTTTTTTTTTTTTACCCAAGAGAGGTTTTTGTGGTGAATTATAACACATCCAAAGTGCAACTGTCATCAGAAAAAGTGAAAAGAAAAAAAACATTTGTGGGTTTAAACAGTGTTTTTGTAACTGGTCTGAGTCCGGGTATAAAAATCATCCGGACAAAAAGAAACAGACAAAAAAAAAACAACACAATAATCCAAGGCTCGTTTGGAAGGAGACAAAGAAGAGAAATGACGATGTCGGGTTTTTATCAGTGTGGAGTTTTCCTGCTGTTATTCGGTGAGTCTTCAACAATTTCATCTGAACAGAAAAATGTCTATTTATACAACGATTTAACAACAAGAATGAAACAAATCCCAGTCAGTTACAAGCTGTACGCAAAAGTATAAACACCCCGAAATGATATCCCAGATCAATACAAATGGCAGGGGGGCAGGGTGGCGTAGTGTTTAGCACGTTGACTCCGGGTTCGATTCCCGTCTCGGCCATGTGTTGTGTGTGGAGTTTGTGCATGTTCTCCCCGTCTCTCAGGGGGTTTTTCTCCGGGTTCTCCGGTTTCCTCCCGGTTCAAAAACACACACACAGACATATATATATATATATATATATATATATAAAATCAACACAAAATCTTAGTTTATATTATAAGAGTAGTGTTTATGTTTAGAAAGGACATACCAAATGAGTATCTATCTATCTATCTATCTATCTATCTATCTATCTATCTATCTATCTATCTATCTATCTATCTATCTATCTATCTATCTATCTATCTATCTATCTATCTATCTATCTATCTATCTATCTATCTATCTGGGGTTCGATTCCCGTCTCGGCCATGTGTGTGGAGTTTGTGCATGTTCTCCCCGTGCCTCAGGGGGTTTTTCTCCGGGTTCTCCGGTTTCCTCCCCCGGTCCAAAAACATGCACGGTAGGTTGATTGGCACCTTAGAAAATTGTCCCTAGTGTATAAATGTGAATGTGTGTGTGTGTGTGTGTGTATGAATGTGTGTGTGTGTGTGTGTGTGTGTGATGGGTTGGCATTCCATACAGTAGTGTATCCTGCCTTAATACCCATAGACGCCTGAGATAGACACAGACTCCCCGTGACCCGAGGGAAGATCGGATAAAGCGCTAGAATACGAATGAATGAATGAATGAATGTATTAAAAACGATACAGCAAACTTGGTTTTGTTTGTTTGTTTGTTTACTAATTTTCCGAACAGGATGGGTGCAGTGTAAGCCGCAGGTCTTCAATAATAACGACAGCCTCGTGATTAATCCCGACTTGCAGGTACGGAGAAAGTCCGCTACTCTTATTACCGGATTATTTGTTGTTTACTAAACAATATGATGCAACATTTCGATCTTGCACACAGAAAACCGACGAGCCCTTGTTTACCTGCAATTTGTGCAAGAAAATTTTGCAAAAGGTCTTCAGCTCTGTTGGAAAAGAACTCTCAAAGGTCGGAAAAACAGACTTTGGCTTTGTGTGTCTTCATTCTGGTCGTTTAAATTTGATATTATTTATTTATTTTATATATTATTTTTCCCAAATGATCGAAAAATGTGATCGTTTTTGTTGGTCTCGTATTATTTCCCGACGACAAACTTCTATGATTGGAATAAAAACTCAATCGTAGTTTTTAATAATGCATTCATTTTATTCATTCATCTTCTACCGCTTTATCCGATCTTCTCGGGTCACGGGGAGTCTGTGTCTATCTCAGGCGTCTATGGGCATTAAGGCAGGATACACCCTGGATGGAATGCCAACCCATCACAGGACACACAACACACACACACACACACACACACACATTCATACACTAGGGACAATTTTTCCAAGGTGCCAATCAACCTACCGTACATGTTTTTGGACCGGGGGAGGAAACCGGAGAACCCGGAGAAAAAACCCCCTGAGGCACGGGGAGAACATGCACAAACTCCACACACACATGGCCGAGACGGGAATCGAATCCGGATCCTGGCGAACATGCTAACCACTAAGCCACCGTGCCCCTGCATTCATCTTATTTCGTTTTATAAAAGTCTAAATAGGGGGCACTATGGTGGTTTAGTGGTTCGCACGTTCGCCAGGGTCCGGGTTCGATTCCCGTCTCGGCCATGTGTGTGTGGAGTTTGTGCATGTTCTCCCCGTGCCTCAGGGGGTTTTTCTCCGGGTTCTCCGGTTTCCTCCCCCGGTCCAAAAAAACATGCACGGTAGGTTGATTGGCACCTTGGAAAATTGTCCCTAGTGTATGAATGTGTGTATGTGTGTGTGTGTGTGTGTGTGTGTGGTGTGATGTGTTGGCATTCCATCCAGGGTGTATCCTGCCTTAATGCCCATAGACGCCTGAGATGGACAAGACTCCCCGTGACCCGAGGGAAGATCGGATAAAGCGGTAGAATATGAATGAAATGAATGAATGAAGGAATGAATGATGATGAATGAAAAAGTAAATGTACGAATATCCGACTTGACCTTTTTTTTTTTTGCTTTTCCCTGTAGGACAGCGTTAATTTGGCTCTCAAAAAGGTGTGCCAAAAACTGAAGTTGATCGCAGGGCCGTGCCAGAGGCTGGTAAACAAATACAAAGACAAGCTGGTCACGGTCATCATGTCTGCAAAGAACGCCCCGGAAGCCTGCAAACAACTCAAACTGTGCAATAAACACAACATGCCGATTTATTTCCTATGAAAGTATTGAAATATTTTCTGCTTTTCCGTTTTTTCCTTTTTAATTAAAATGTTTTTTTTTGTTGTTTGTTTTTCTTTCACATGTTTTACACTGATGCAAAAGTGACAACAAATACCTGAAATATCACAAATAAATGTCTCTAAATAACTGCTCTATTGGTTTTTCCCTCTGCTCATGTATTTATACACACTTTCAAATAAAATCTGGTATAAATATTTTAAATATTCATTCATTCATCTTCTAACACGCTTTATCCGATCTTCCCTCGGGTCACGGGGAGTCTGTGTCTATCTCAGGCGTCTA
>JACRUU010000012.1:703821-713821 GCA_030449085.1 Kryptopterus vitreolus
GGGAGAACATGCACAAACTCCACACACACATGACCGAGACGGATGGCCGAATCGAACCCGGACACTGACGGTGTGAGGTGATACTATGTGAGCAAAAGTTTATGGACGCCTGACCATACGATGACTGTAATACACTTTATAAACATCCCAGATTAATCCAGCCACACTGGTGTTGGTAAAATCAGGTCCTGGTGGAGGTGAGAAGGACCTTCTTGAGACTTTCTGGGATTTACGGTGCATTGTCAGGTGTCCAAATACTTTTGACCGAACAGTGAACATAACAAAAAGTAGCGTTTATGTTTCATCAGCACTATTACAATACGAATACCTTTACAGTTTTCCTGACATGTGAGAGCCGTAAACACGAGGACATCACGAGGCCATCCACGCATCCACCCGGAAACCACACCCGGGTACGTCTGATCACATTCCCCGTGTTCAATATCACATCACTGTAATTTTATCCTCTGTGTATTTTTTTGAATTCCGAACCCGGGGCCAAAAAGCGGGAATTTTTTCCCATAGAAAATGAATGGGGTTGAAATTTCCTTCCTCACAGTTCGGGCCTGTGAGCGTCCGACATGCACATATGGCAAATCCACTCGTAGGGGGTCCGGAGAGGATCACCATCATATACCTCCCGAATCCCACACACGTTCGGAATTTCGGGGAAATCCGTGACATTCCGGCCCCATAGAGAATGAATGGGGAGATTTGACGCTCTGCTTTTCGGCCCCGTGTTCGCCCGACATGCACATGTGACATATCCACTCATTGGTGAGATGGAGTCGCGTATATATGACTGCAACATGGCGGCACCACGAAATTCGGATACAGGGTCATGTGACATGTCTAACCACTCGGCACATCGACGGGAGTCGGGCGCTGGATAATTTGATGATGTCACGTGCATCACTGGCCCCGCCCCCTCCAGAAAACATTTTTGGTGTCTAATCTCTCGTCTCTCCGATCGAGCTAGTATTTCAAAGTCAACGCTAAATATTAAACGGACCAGGCTGTAATGGAAATATCCCATGTCTAGTTTACGTTTATCATTGCATTGATATATATTCCACACTTATATACTTATGAATGCATTATTACTTTGACATTATTATATCATGCTGAATTGTAAGCAGTGTCGCCGTCAAGGCCGTTAATTCTTCCCTAAAGGCTGATAACGCATATGTTAAATATAAATCACATAATAATTAGAATGAAACGTATAGTGTAACGTCCAGGTCTAGGTGTGTTAATACACTGGGTCGATGAGAGATGGTGGGGGGGGGTGTATTAAGCGAAAGTGTGTACAGTGAGTGGGTAAGCTCCAGGTGTACACAATAACCACAATAACAATGCAACACAACAAACAACAGAATACTTTTTATCCCACCTAACTTCCCTATGTAGTGTGATACAATGCAATACAACATGATCAAATATACAATATATATATATATATATTTTTTTTTTTCAAGTGTACCAATACTTTTGGTGTATAGTACATAACTGTAAAAGCATGCTACACAGCAAACAACAGAATACTTTTTATCCCGCCTAACTTCCCTAAACGCAAAACAACCCCAAACTGCACAAAAAACAACACAGGAAAGAAACCCACACCCAACAAAGATGATTAGCCAACGCCCGTACAACACACAAAACAACACAAAATATGTACGCGTAGATATCAAAAAAAAAAAAAAAAAAATATATATAATATATATATATATATATTCATTCATTCATTCAATCATCTTCTACCCCTAAATCCGATCTTCCCTCTGGTCACGGGGAGCCTGTGCCTATCTGTGCCTGTACATTCATTCATTCATCTTCTACCGCTTTATCCGATCTTCCATCGGGTCACGGGGAGTCTGTGCCTATCTCAGGCGTCTATGGGCATTAAGGCAGGATACACCCTGGATGGAATGCCAACCCATCGCAGGGACACACACACAAACACACACACACACACACACACACACACACACACACACACACCACCACAAACTTCATACACTAGGGACAATATTTACCTAGGGACAATTTTCCAAGGTGCCAATCAACCTATCATGCATGTTTTTGGACCGGGGGGAAACCGGAGAACCCGGAGAAAAAGAAAAACCCCCTGAGGCACGGGGAGAACATGCACAAACTCCACACACACATGACCGAGACGGGAATCGAACCCGGATCCTGGGCGGTGTGAGGCCCTGTGAGGCGAACGTGCTAACCACTACGCCACCGTGCCCCACGTGCCTGTACACATATATATATATATATATATATATATATATATATATATTATATACATCATAATACCATATATATATTTTTTTTTTACATATAATTTTTTTTTTCTCCACAGAAAATGAAAATTCCCGGATCGTGTTTTCTGTGTAAGATTATTATGAATGGGCTGAGAAACTACATTAATACACGATATTCACAGGTGATAAAAAAAATCATATTTTAAACTGTTATTAAGTGTGTGTGTGTGTGTGTGTGTGTGTGTGTGTGTGTGTGTTTGTGTTTGTAGTCACTGAAATGTATTTTGCAAAAATCCCATCCTAATAAAGGTACACTGTAGTATTATCATAGAATTTCTATATATATATATATATATATATTATCGAAGCATTTTATAGAAACAATTTTATTGATCAATATAAAATTCTAACATTATTTCTTTTTTTTTTTTCTCCAGAAAACGAAGACTTTGTGCGTCAAGTTTTTACCCAAATACCGAAACATTTGTTTTAAACATGCTTGGAAACTTAAACCCATTATAATGAAAAAGCTTTTCCCAGATTCTGCACACAACATGTGTAAAAAGTACAAAGCGTGTAGAAAATAATGAATTTAGCATTTTTACGATGAATGTAAACAAGTATCTTTTTGAAAATGTAAATGTTGTTTTTTGCAAATTTGCGATGATTACCGTCTGTTTTTGTATGTGTGGATAAAATGTGATGAATTATCACATGCTTCAATATTTAATGCATTTAATGCATCAATATAAAATGCTCAGTATTTAAAAAAATCAATCAATAAATCAATAAATAGTATAGAAAATATACTTCCAAAAATCAAATAACATTAGAAAGATATAAAATATTAAAAAGATATAAAAGTCAACCATTTTAAATAATATCAAATGTAAAAACAATAAAACAAATTCAATATGCAAAATCAAGAGTATATTAAATAATATATAATATTTGTTAACAATTCAAAAATATAAAATGTATTAAAATATATATATAAATGGATACATTCTGCTGTAGTTTTTCTGATCCTTTAATAAATATAAATGTATTAATACATTTTTTACATTTGTATTTTGGCATTTGTCAAACCGTGCATCTTAACAAGATGTAAATAAATAACAATTTCATGTTTATTTGACTGTTTATTGTTTGATGATGAAAAGTGTTTTATTTGTTTTTACACAAATACAAGTAAAATATTTTAAGAAAACAACATAAGTGATATAAAGTATAGCAATAATGAGATAAATAATGTGTTGTGTATTGCAATGAATACAACTGTTACATTTGCCATAAAGAAATAAACCATGCAAGGAAAGAAATGTTTATTTAATTTGATATATATTTGATAATTTGAATATTGAATGCGAAAATATGTAAGACATGTAATAACCAAATAAATATATATGACTTATTTATATATATATATATATATATATATATATATATATATATATATATATATATATATATATAGATATATATATAATATATAGGGACAACGGTGGCTTAGTGGTTAGCATGTTCGCCTCACACCGCCAGGGTCCGGGTTCGGGTTCGATTCCCGTCTCTGGCCATGTGTGTGTGGAGTTTGTGCATGTTCTCCCCGTGCCTCATGGGGTTTTTCTCCGGGTTCTCCGGTTTCCTCCCCCAGTCCAAAAACATGCACGATAGGTTGAAAATTGTCCCTACCAACAGTGTATGAATGTGCCCCCCGTGTGAATGTGTGGCCCCAGTGTGTGTGTGTTGCCCTGTGATGGGTTGGCATTCCATCCAGGGTGTATCCTGCCTTAATGCCCATAGACGACTGAGATAGGCACAGGCTCTCACAGGCTCCCCGTGACCCGAGAAGATCGGATATAGCGGGGGATAGAGGTAGAGTTAGAACCCTGGAAGATAGATTAGAATAGAATATGAATGAATAAATGAATGAATATATATGAATGAATATATATGTATATATATATATATATTTACATTCATATGTACATCTTTATGTCGGGTCCCCATAACATGCTGACTGGCCTGATTGTGTGTGTGTGTGTGTGTGTGTGTGTGTGTGTGTGTGTGTGTGTGTGTGTGTGTTTGTGTGTGTGTGTGTGTGTGTTGTAACAGGGACTTGAAACTGCCACCTCACTGCCAGAGGAACAGTCACATCACATCACCATCAGCATTTCTGACTTCTGTGTTTAACGTTTCTACACTTCAGTCTTTGTGGTTATATTTGTGTAAAACCAGATCAGCACATTTATGTGAGCAGAGACTCGAATCTACAGCCTGAAAAATACAGAACATATCGTTGAGTAAACGATATCATATTGCGATAGATTTCTCATTCAATCAGAGGAAGACGCGGAAAATGAGGGCGGAGTTTCATCTGGTGCTTCTTTTGCTCTGCTCAGGTAATAAAACCTTCTTATTCATATAATAACTATACACTGCTCCTTAAGAGGGACACGGTGGTTTGTGGTGGTTTAGTGTGTTTAGCACGTTCGCCTCACACCGCCAGGGTCCAGGGTTCGATTCCCGTCTCGGCCATGTGTGTGTGTGGTGTTGTGGAGTTTGTGCATGTTCTCCCCGTGCCTCAGGGGGTTTTTCTCCGGGTTTTTCTCCGGGTTCTCCGGTCCCCCGGTCCAGGTCCAAAAACATGCAGGTTTGATTGCACCTTGGAAAATTGTCCCTAGTGTATGAATGTGTGTGTGTGTGTGTGTGTGTGTGTTGTGTGTGTGTGGGTGTGTGTGTCCTGTGATGGGTTGGCATTCCATCCAGGGTGTATCCTGCCTTAATGCCCATAGACGCCTGAGATAGACACAGACTCCCCGTGACCCGAGGGAAGATCGGATAAAGCGGTAGAAAATGAATGAATGAATGAATTATGACATTTATTCAAACAGAGATTTGGCATGCCGAGTTTTCCCCACAACCCCCCCCCCTGCAGGACGAAACAGGAAAGTTGCAGGAGAGTTTCTCTACCCAGACGATACCCGGAAAAAACAACCACACCGACGTACGTGAAGCTGCAAAGCCGAGTTATTTTTACACTTCTTTACATATAATTCATTTCTATTCCTCTGCAGTCTGATCACGATTATTAAACGATTTCTGTACAATTTTACCAACAGCTCGTATTCTGTTATTTTCCAGGATTCGCAATTTGTGAAGTGTTTGATATGCAAGATAGTTGTGAACTCGATGATAAAGCGACTTAAAAGGAGAATTGAGGAGGTAAATGTCCTCGTTTCTGTTTTATTATTGTGATCATTGCTTCATAATCAGGTCCGACGTCTCGGCCTGTATCACTCAACATCAAAGTAATCTAATAAAACGAACTGTAATTGAGTTAGACCCACATATAAGAGATATTACATATTATAATTTATTTAATTAATACCATAGAATTTCTATAGTACAAAATGTTACAGAATTTCAATAAAGGTACAGCAAATGCTTATGGTACAAAAAATATGACAACTTTACAGTAGAAACTTACTCTCTACTGTTGAGTTTCATCACAAGTGTAATAAAAGTAAAGTAGAAGTTAGTAGAATTCAGTAGAATATTGTACATTGTCTGTAGAATTACAATAGAATATCAGTGTAAAAGTTTAGTAGAAGTTCAGGTGAAGGACGATAAATGTATAGGTAAAGTTTTGTAGAAATGGTTTAGACATCAGAATTGTAATAGAGATATATTAAATGTACAGTAAAAGTATAATAGAAAATTAGTTGAAATACTGTAGAATTTCATTAGAAGTACAATCAAGGTAAATCTCTACTTTTATTACACTTCTAATGAAATTCTTCGGTACTTCTCCCTCTACCTCGACTAATAAAGTAGATTTTAGTAAACATTTCAGTAGAAGTGTAATAGAAGTAAAGTAGAAGTTAGTGGAATTGAGTAGAATATTGTACACATTGTCTATAGAATTTCAATGGAAGATCAGTAATGGTCTGTTAAAGTTTACTAGAAGTTCAGTTGAAGCATGATAAATGTATAAATAACGTTTTGTAGAAGAAATATTTTAGAAGTGTAATAGAGTTATAATGAATGTACAGTAAAGGTACAGTAAAGGTGCCGTAGAATTTCATTAGAAATTTAATCAAAGTAATTCTCTGCTTTTATTACACTTCTAAAGACATTCTTCAATACGTCTCCCTCTACCTGTAATAATAACGTAGAATTTAGTACAATTCAGTAGAAGTGTAATAAAAAATAAAGTATAAGTAATTAATATTCAGTAGAAGTTCATTAGAAGTGTAATAAAATTAAAGTAGAAGTTATTAAGATTCAGTAGAATTTCATTAAAAATGTAGTAAATGTAAAGTAGAGATTATAAAATAGAATTTAGTACAATTCAATAGAAGTACTGAACAATTTCAGTATATGTTCAGAGGGAAAAAGTACTGTAGAATTTCAATAGAAGTGTAATAAAAGAAAAGTAGAAGTTATTAAGATTCAGTAGAATTTCAATAGAAGTGTAATAAAAGAAAAGTAGAAGTTATTAAGATTCAGTAGAATTTCAATAGAAGTATAATAAAAGAAAAGTAGAAGTTATTAAGATTCAGTAGAATTTCAATAGAAGTGTAATAAAAGAAAAGTAGAAGTTATTAAGATTCAGTAGAATTACATTAAAAATGTAATAAAAATAAAGTAGAGATTATAAAATAGAATTTAGTACAATTCAATAGAAGTACTGTATAATTTCAGTATATGTTCAAAGGGAAAAAGTACTGTAGAATTACAGTAGAAGTGTAATAAAAGTAAAGTAGAAGTTATTAAGATTCAGTAGAATTACATTAAAAATGTAATAAAAATAAAGTAGAGATTATAAAATAGAATTTAGTACAATTCAATAGAAGTACTGTATAATTTCAGTATATGTTCAAAGGGAAAAAGTACTGTAGAATTACAGTAGAAGTATAATAAAAGTAAAGTAGAAGTCATTAAGATTCAGTAGAATTTCAATAGAAGTGTAATAAAAGAAAAGTAGAAGTTATTAAGATTCAGTAGAATTTCAATAGAAGTATAATAAAAGAAAAGTAGAAGTTATTAAGATTCAGTAGAATTTCAATAGAAGTATAATAAAAGAAAAGTAGAAGTTATTAAGATTCAGTAGAATTACATAAAAATGTAATAAAAGTAAGGCAGAGATTATAAAATAGAATTTAGTACAATTCAATAGAAGTACTGTATAATTTCAGTATATGTTCAGAGGGAAAAAGTACTGTAGAATTACAGTAGAAGTGTAATAAAAGAAAAGTAGAAGTTATTAAGATTCAGTAGAATTACATTAAAAATGTAATAAAAATAAAGTAGAGATTATAAAATAGAATTTAGTACAATTCAATAGAAGTACTGTATAATTTCAGTATATGTTCAAAGCGAAAAAGTACTGTAGAATTACAGTAGAAGTGTAATTAAAGTAAAGTAGAAGTCATTAAGATTCAGTAGAATTTCAATAGAAGTATAATAAAAGAAAAGTAGAAGTTATTAAGATTCAGTAGAATTTCAATAGAAGTGTAATAAAAGAAAAGTAGAAGTTATTAAGATTCAGTAGAATTTCAATAGAAGTGTAATAAAAGAAAAGTAGAAGTTATTAAGATTCAGTAGAATTTCAATAGAAGTGTAATAAAAGAAAAGTAGAAGTCATTAAGATTCAGTAGAATTACATTAAAAATGTAATAAAAATAAAGTAGAGATTATAAAATAGAATTTAGTACAATTCAAAAGAGGCACTGTATAATTTCAGTATATGTTCAAAGGGAAAAAGTACTGTAGAATTTCAGTAGAAGTGTAATAAAAGAAAAGTAAAGGTCTCAGTAAAAGTTCCAGGAGAAGTAAATCTATAGAAATGGTAAATTTTTTGTTTACTAACACATTTTTTTGTTAGAAGTATTGTAAGATATAGCAGATGTTTCAGGCAATGTATTGTGATATAAATGTGATATTTGATCTTACTACTGCACTCACGGAATTTAATGATCCATCAGGTGATTTATTGGAAAAATTCGAATATATTATTAATCGTTATGTTTCTATTTTGCCTATTTTAGAACGCAGTTCAATTTTGCAATGGCTTTGTACCGCGATTTCGACCCGCCTGCTTCAGTCGGTGCAGAAACTTCGGAGGGCATCTTATAAACGAGATCTTCCCCGGCGGTGGGAAAAACACATGTCGTCTGATGGCCATATGTTAACTTTACATCTCCAATAAATAAATGTTTATTATCTAACTGTTGATATTTGAATGGACCTTTTGTGACGTTTAAGCAAATGAATTCACTTCGTATTTGTGTCAAGGAAAAAAAAGCATCTATAATATTAAATAAAACGTTTTTTATTTACCCCGAAGAAAACTGTTTACTGGGCACGGTGGTTTAGTGGTTAGCACGTTCGCCTCACACCGCCAGGGTCCGGGTTCGATTCCCGTCTCGGCCATGTGTGTGTGGAGTTTGCAGCATGTTCTCCCCGTGCCTCAGGGGGGTTTTTCTCCGGGTTCTCCGGTTTCCTCCTCCGGTCCAAAAACATGCATGCACGGTAGGTTGATTGGCACCTTGGAAAATTGTCCCTAGTGTGGAATGTGTTGTGTGTGTGTGTGTGTGTGTGTGTGTGTGTGTGTGTGTGTGGGTGATGGGTTGGCTTTCCATCCAGGGTGTATCCTGCCTTAACGCCCATAGACGCCTGAGATAGACACAGACTCCCCGTGACCCGAGGGAAGATCGGATAAAGCGCTAGAAGATGAATGAATGAAAACTGTTTACTGTTTACTTTTAACCTTAGCAACACCTTCTAACAACCGCCGAACATTGTGTAAAGTAAATATGTTCCTGTATTTAAGTTTCATGTATCTGTATTTCACTGACGCTTTTCTTTAACTACATTTCACTTGCACTCATGAGGATACACATCTTTAATACATCTATAATACAATATTCATTCATTCATTCATCTTCTATAGCGCTTTATCCGATCTTCCCTCGGGTCACGGGGTGAGTCTGTGTCTATCTCAGGCGTTATATGGGCATTAAGGCAGGATACACCCTGGATGGAATGCCAACCCATCGCAGGGCACACACACACACACACACACACACACACATTCATACACTAGGGACAATTTTCCAAGGTGCCAATCAAATCTACCGTGCATGTTTTTGGACCGGGGGAGGAAACCGGAGAACCCGGAGAATGAAAAAAAAAACCCCCTGAGACACGGGGAGAACATGCACAAACTCCACACACACATATGGCCGAGCCCCCTGAGACGGGAATCGAACCCGGACCCTGGCGGTGTGAGGCGAACGTGATAACCACTAAACCACCGTGACCCGATATAATACAATATCAATATCATATTACTATCAGAAATAAACATTTCTTTAAATTACACCGGCAACATTGCATGAGGGAGTAAAATCAGCCATTTTAGCCGACCTTGGAGCTCTATTTCATGATTCAGTGTTTATTACTTCGTCCTACAGAGAAAAACAATCCATTTTTTTATGTCTGTCTGGAAAAAATGAAGGGAAATTTTTAGTAGATGGGCAAAAAAGAAAAAAGGAGGAAAAAAATAAATATGTATATAAATATATAAAGGTAAAGATGTAATTGAATTCTTTTCAGTAGAATGCTGACAGATTTTCAGTTTGTATTTTTGTGATGACACACTCTCACTGTGTTGTGGGATTTCGGCTGAAGAAAAAAAAAAGAAAAGAAGAAAAAAAAAC
>JACRUU010000012.1:726321-728821 GCA_030449085.1 Kryptopterus vitreolus
GGTCGTTCATACGGCGTTCATACGGCGGCCATAGACACATCTCAGTCGTTTATCTTTATATTCATAACGCTTAAACATCCTCCATTACTCAAAGAACACATATTTAGAAGTAATTTCATTTATTAAACAAACACTGAGAGTGGAGTATATGTTAGATAGATAGACAGACAGACAGACTGATAGATAGATAGATAGATAGATAGATAGATAGATAGATAGATAGATAGATAGATAGATAGATAGATAGATAGATATAGATAGATAGATAGACAGATAGACAGATAGATTTATTAATGTTTTTCCGAATTTGTTATTTTGTTTTTATATTTGTTATTTTGTTTTTATATTTGTTATTTGGTATTCGGATTTATTAATGTGTTTCCGTTTTTTTTTTTTATGTGTTTTCTGTATTGTTTTCAAATTTGTTATTTTTGTTTTATGATTTGTCAGTTTTATTTTGCCCTTCTTGGCCACTGTAGTACTGAGTACTAAGCAAGCCTTAAACAAAGCAAAACAAAACAAAACAAAACAAATATTGCACGGTGGCTTAGTGGTTAGCACGTTCGCCTCACACCGCCAGGATCCGGGTTCGATTCCCGTCTCGGCCATGTGTGTGTGGAGTTTGCATGTTCTCCCCGTGCCTCAGGGGGTTTTTCTCCGGGTTTTCCGGTTTCCTCCCCCGGTCCAAAAACATGCACGGTAGGTTGATTGGCACTTGGGACAATTGTCCCTAGTGTATGAATGTGTGTGTGTGTGTGTGTGTGTGATGGGTTGACATTCCGTCCAGGGTGTATCCTGCCTTAATGCCCATAGACGCCTGAGATAGACACAGGCTCCCCGTGACCCGAGAAGATCGGATAAAGCGCTAGAAGATGAATGAATGAATGAATGTACACCGCGTAAAGCGCGTACACGTTCTCTTTGGTATAAGTAGCGTAAATACAGTTTAATTTAGTCAAATATACTGGAATCATTTATCGCAATAAAATCCTTTATTCCAGTCGGCTACTCACCAGTAATGAATGAATGAATGAATGAATGAAATGAATTAACGTGAAAAGGCATGAAAACGTAAATATTATCGCAAAAAAAAACAAATAAAAATGACACAAACATTTATTATGTAAGCTCTATAGGAAAATGAGCAAGAATTACTTTCCATCCTATTTTAAGAAGGAAAAGAACGTGTGTTCGAATTTCCTTGATTTCTTTATGAGTCCCGAAATATTTCGAATATTTTACATTATGGAGACGAAAAAAATAGTTTTAATTGATTATTCCATCATTTAAAGGGAATGAATACAGCGTGCATGGACCAATCAGCGTGCAGATGTGTTTTTTGGCATGATCGTTTTCTGTGTGTATCTTTTCATTCTTTTTTTTTTTTTTCCTTTTTTTTTTTCCTTTCACAGAAAGCCGAAGACATGTGCAGCCTCGTGCTAATTGCACGAGATCAGTGCATGCGCAAAGCGAAAATCTACCAGGACAAAATCCTGCGCGCGCTTTTCCCCGGAGGCCCGTACGGCATGTGCAAGAGTCTGAAAGCGTGCAAATAACGTGTCTGCATTTACAACATCCACTTATGTTTTATAAAAATCATTTCTATGTTTCGTTAAAAATAATAATAATAATAATAAAAACAAATCGAGTTGACTCAGTCAAGCGTGCGCAACTGTAACTAATATTTTTGCTTAGTATATTGCCTTTTTTTTTAGATAATATATAAATAATAGGGGCACGGTGGCGTAGTGGTTAGCACTTTCGCCTCACACCGCCAGGATCCGGGTTCGATTCCCGTCTCGGTCATGTGTGTGTGGAGTTTGTGCATGTTCTCCCCGTGCCTTTCCCCGTGCCTCAGGGGGTTTTTTCTCCGGGTTCTCCGGTTTCCCCCCGGTCCAAAAACATGCATGATAGGTTGATTGGCACCTTGGAAAATTGTCCCTAGTGTATGAATGTGTGTGTGAATGTGTGTGTGTGTGTGTGTGTGTGTGTGTGATGGGTTGGCATTCCATCCAGGGTGTATCCTGCCTTAATGCCCATAGACGCCTGAGATAGACACAGACTCCCCGTGACCCGAGGGAAGATCGGATAAAGCGGTAGAAGATGAATGAATGAATGAATGAATATAAATAATATCAATTATTTTTTATATTAAATAATGCCAGTTGATCCAGAAAGGTATAGTTGCAGGCGGTACATGCAATGATTCGGTGGTGATTAAATGAATAACAATAATTTAACTAATAAATAAACATATGAATGTAATGCGCATCGAGGTCACTTTCTGCGCCAATTTAGAGTTGTATTTGTGTCTGGATGTCCTGATAAAAAAGTGTACATAAATACATTCAAAAATCAATATACATGATTTTCATTCATTCATTCATCTTCTAGCGCTTTATCCGATCTTCCCTCGGGTCACGGGGAGTCTGTGTCTATCTCAGGCGTCTATGGGCATTAAGGCAGGATACACACTGGATGGAATACCAACCCATCACAC
>JACRUU010000012.1:736321-783821 GCA_030449085.1 Kryptopterus vitreolus
CATGGTTTTGTGTAAAATAGGTATTGTTTCTTAATAAATAACAAAGCGCGTGAAACTAACATCTAACATTTTCACAACGTTCGTTTTCACAATTTTAAATAGAATTGAAAACCTTAGAAAAGCATTCAGTAAAAAGGAATAATTATTTTCTTCTTTAGAACGAAAAACCCAAATATAAAACCTAACATTGTGTTGCTACATTATTTCATGGTGAATAGGTATTGTTTCTTAATAAATAACCACCTAACATTTTAACAACGTTCGTTGTTGGAAAACGAAATGAATCCTCAAACTTAAAATTCTATTTAAATTTTAGATTGAGTTTTTTTTTTTTAATGTAAGGCTCTTCTGTATTAACCTAAGATGAGACCGAAAGCGCGTTTCTATTACCCTTTACAATTTTAAATAGCGAATTGAAAACGCGCCTAATAGAAAAGCATCAAATTCAAAAAAGTTGCGAAAAAGGAATAATTTGCAAAATTGAAAAACTTTCATTGTCAAATATAAAACTTAATCTAACATTGTATAAATGTTTCTGCTACATTATTTCATGGTTTTGTGTAAAATAGGTATTGTTTCTTAATAAATAACATGAACCTTTTCAGTACTAACATTCCTGAACGCCCCCTAGTTCGGTTTTCAGTTTTAAATTTTAGAATTGAAAACGAACATTTAATGGAGCGATTCCCGGGAGCGTCCTTTTAATGTTTCCTTTTTTCTTCTTTACCCATTTAAATAAATCTATTCAGCAAATTGAAAATGCACGTAAGTAAGAGCCCCCTTTTGCAAAAAACATTAAAAAGCATTTCATTGCGAAATTTAAAATTGTTAGTTTTTTTAACATTGTTTTACGCTTAATAAATAACATGACCTTTTCAGAGACAGAAAGGTGCCTTTATTTAAATAGCAAATTGGTTTTTTTTTTTTTTTTTTTTTTTTTTTTAGACGATGCAAAAAAACTGAAATGGATCACATCACATTGATATACCTTGCCTTGCATTGGGCATGACGCTGAGGTGCTAAAAGAGGCCCTATACAAGAGATGCACCCTTAATCCAAATTTAGTTTAAACACTTTTTTTTTTTTTTTTTTTTTTTTTAGAAAAAATTTACCTTAAATATCTCATTCAAATTTTTCTTCTTTATTGTCAATCATATCAAATTCTAGATTTCACCCTGAGCATAACCTTAAAAGCCGGCATTGCATTAAGAAGCTTCAGAAAGAGATAAAGCATCTGTTGATTTATGCCAGTGAGGGGAAAAAAGTACTGTTTTCTTAGTTGAGTATGAGTTAGACACGTATTGTTTACAATGCAAGTAATCACTCGTAATTCCAGTTGAACTCTTCATTTCGGTTTTGTTCTGTTTCTATTGTGTATCTATGGAAAGTAAATAATAAAAAAAAAATAAAGAGTGTTCTAAAGAAGAAAATAATTCCAATTTGACAGTAATGAATAAAAGAACGCTCCCGGGACCGCTCCTTTAAATGTTAATTTTTAATTTAACATGAAAACGAACATTGTGAAAACGTTCCAGGAATGTTATCTATTAAGAAACAATACATATTTTGCATGAGACCATGAAATAATGTAGTAGAAACATTTCTAGAATGTTAGATTGAGATCTAACAGAAGGCAAAAAATAAAAATACATAAGAAAAAAAAGTGAAACAGTGTAAAAATACATTGTGTAAACGTTTCTGGAATGTTAGTTTGGAGTTTTGGCTGATGGAAAAACTGGAGCAGGTTCAAGAGGTGTTTTTTAAATTACACAAGAATGTTTCTGGAAAGTTAGTTTGAAGTTTGAAAACACAAATTCACACCATGAAAGCAACTTTTAGTGAAAGCTCCATTTGGAAAATTATTTTTTCCAGAGTAAAAATTCCCAGAAAGATTCTTAAGCAAACCAGAATTGCACCTTTTTGATCTCTCAATTCTGGATTTCAGACTTCTGAATAAACGCCAGAATTTTTGTTTGTAATCTCACAATTTTGACTTTTGTAAAGTTTTATTTTACAATACTGACAGAATTTCCGGGGTTAAAAAGTTACAATAACTTATTTTTTATTCAGTTTATTCTATTTACTAATAAATCATGATTGTGATGGTCCCCTCTCTCCGTCGTCATGTAAGAGCATGATGAAGCAGCTAAGCCGTGCCGAGACTCCACCGTCTATCACGTTGAAAATCGGATCTGCGGCAGCTCACAGTCTTCAGATCCGACGGGGACTTCGGGTCAAGCGTCCCAACCTTCAGGGTCCCCGAGGACCGCCGGGGAAGAGCCAGAACAAGGGCACGAATCACCCTCATGGTCAGATCGCCAGTTTGAACAAACAGCCGTGGGGTTCGACTTTGGTTGTCAAGCGGCAGGAAATGGCTGCTTACTTCAGGCTGTTCGGTGAGGAGAAAGTGGTCATGACGGGTCACGTCGTAACTCAGAGACTTTAACAGTATCCTTGATGTTTTTTTTGTTATCTGTCATACTAATATAATCACAATACAATGAAAATATAAAACAGAACCAATACCCAGAAATGGTATCAGGCCAGTACAAGCACAAAAAAAATACAAAAGGATTTAATCCGGATTTTATGATCCATATGAGAGGGGGAAATATGCACACACTGCACCCTATAGGCCAACACTTGGAACTACAGCCATTATTATTTTAAGAACCGGTTCTAATAAAAGGAAAGATTTTATTGTTTTTAAAAGCAGGGTATCGCGGTGTCTTTCGACCAATATATTGTACAACACTACCTGAAATTAATGTGGATTCAGGACTAAAAATGTATTGATCATAAAACTTGATATGTGCCACATTTAGTGTCCATTCGCTCTTAATATTCCTATATTTAATGTTCCTGGAGTGTTCACGTTTATTGTTTATTAGGTTTAGAGCTCTCGAGCAGGAAATCTGCCACTACAACCCATATAAAGCATATCGTTATGGAATTTTTTTTTTCAGCCCGGTTAGTGTCATGCTAGAACACGATTGAGTCTTCTTGTTCGGTCTGAATATATTGGGTATATAATAATATAATATAGAATATAATACAGGTTTCCCAATACATTGTCCATATACCGTACCTTTTCGACCCCTAGTGGATCTGCAGCGGTACTGCAGGGTTGAATCACAAATAATTTGGTAAAATATTTAATTAAAAAAATATATATAATTATTACATTGAAAGTTCTAGTAAGCTCAAAGCTGATGTTTATTTAAGTAGTAAAAAGGGCAATTTCTAAAACTGCAAATCTATTAATTGCAAAGAATGTCAATCTTTTTGAAAGATTTGAAAATATACAGACAAAAACAATATTGTTTTAATAATTTAACTACTATGATTGGTTTCTGTTAATATCACAGGTTATGTCTGAAATGTTTATCAGTGGGGTCCCCCTGCCTTATGCTTCTGATAGTGTGATATATCACAGGATCCAGGTTAATTTACTGGCTAGTTCTACATATACTGTTGTCTTTATGTGATCATTTCCATTTGATTAGATGATGATCTCATCCAGGATTTTCTGTGGATGGACTGCTGTTACAAAATCACCGATAAGGTAAAAAAAAAAAGTTCATATCAACAACCCAGCAAGTTGGAGATGTTTTTTAAAAATATAAAACTTTCTGTGGAATACAATTATTTTTTTTTTAATCCATTGTTTGTTTCGTAGTATTTGCTCGCCATGACCTTCGTCTATTTCAAGAGGGCGTCCTTCAGCATCAGCGAGCACAGCAGGATGAACTTCTTTATCGCCCTGTAAGTTTCACATTAAAACTATATTTATATTTTTATCAATTAGTGATTATTTTAATTAGTTCATGTAATGTTTAATGAAGGAGGTTACATCAGATGTTTATCACACTTTTAACATAATATGCACTGGTGACATCTTGTGGTCAACATGTGAACTGCAGGAGGGATTTTCCGTATAATATTATAGCAACACGTAACCATAAGTACTCCAAACACACCTCAAAGACGATCACTGCTTTACTAAACAAGCTGAGGGTAAAGGTGATGGAGTGGTCAACGATGTCTCCAGACCTAAACCCTATTAAGAATCCTTGAACTGGAGATTTGTGGTGATGTCATGGAGGACCTGTGAAGTTCTGGTGACCAAGAGGGTAACGGCAGTTCTGGAGAATAACAGTGGCCACCATGATAATATAATATTGACACTTTGGGGCCCAATTTGGACATTTTCACGTGTGGCCAGTGGTTTAGACACGAATGTGTCCGGTTATTTTGAAGGGACAGCAAATTTACAATGTTGAGCGTTCTCATTCGTCGTAGATACCTTGCAAACACCATGGAAGAGGATGAGGAGGAGGTAAAGTATGAGATCTTTCCCTGGGCTTTGGGAAAGAGCTGGAGGAAACAGTTCCCTCGTTTCCTGAAGCAGAGAGACAAGCTGTGGGCTCGCATCCAGTACCGAGCTGCAGTCAGCCGCCGCTGCTGTGAGGAGGTAATAATCCTCCTGTGAGGAGGTCAAACCTTTGGTCCTTTCGACAAGAGCAGCCTTTAGAGGCGAACATGATATTTATATATATACTTATTTCCTTCAGCACATTTTCATATTTATTTTTGTTCAGTACTATTCTACATATATATGTATCTCCCCCCCCCCCGCCACTTTTTTTGTTACTGTCTGTCTTATTGCTGCTGGATACCTAGAATTTTCCCTCAGGATCTATCTATCTATCTCTGTCTCTCTATATCTCTCTCCTATATATATATACTGTGTGTGTGGTGTGTGTGTTTATATATGTATGTATATGTGTATGTATATGTATATATAGTGTATATGTATGTATATATATATATAATATACTGTGTGTGTGTGTGTGTGTGTGTGTGTTGTATGTATGTATGTTCTGTATATATGTATATATATATCTATATATATATATCTATATATATAGATATATATATATATTATATATATCTATATAATTTAGTTGGTCATCAGCAAGTATGACTCAACCTGGATTTCTTCATCAGTAAAATCCACTATTGGTCAAGTACACAATATCTGGCGCTTACACACACACACACACACACACACACACACACACACGCGTTCTGACATTTAATTCCGTCCTCTCTGAAAACCTTCCCGTAAACATAGGATATAACCATAGTGATACCATATTTTGTCAGCCTGTATCTCGCATTACTGTATTGTACTTGTGTGATCAGGTGATGGCCATCGCGCCATCCCACTTCATTTGGCAACGAGAGCGAGCGGCTCACCACAGCGGCGCTCAGCGGCAGTACCGAGACAGGGAGGAGGTGCAGATCCCGCGAGGCCCGGCTGCCTCTCCCGAGCCCTGCGCTCTGTGCGCCAAAGCCTCACGCCCCTCCCCATCCCCTCTTTCCCTTAAACTCAGCCTGAGTCTCCAGGAAACACCTGAAATCCAGAAGTTAGTCCGGTCCCGCAGTAAAGCCTCCTGTTGCTGCACACGCAGTCCAGCAGGTAAGACAAAACATACGTTAAAGGAACGTTTGTGTACGTTCTTACGCATTTGAGCTAGATTTTGCTCTAACACACCAGACAGGTACATGGTACCAATGTCATTGAGAAATGTTTATGTCCGTCCTCCCATGAATAAATATTATTTATGCATTTATTTATTTATGGGATGGATAAATAAACATTTTATTGTATACATTTCACAAACAGAAAGTGGTGTGCACAGCAAGTCCAGCCATGACGAGTCCATAGACTGGATCAGCAAGGACTAGAGTTCCATCCATGACCTAAGAATCTCATAAATAAACATATAAATAAATAAATCTGTGCTTTTCGCTTCTCGACTCCGAGAACGACCCGTGTTCATGTACAAAGGCTTTATGTATTTGTGTGACTGTTTACCTGCACTCTTTATCATTAATAGTTATTTATTAAACACTCCGCTGCTCTTCTGTACAGCACCAGCGGTTCGTGACGAGTCTAAAGCGCTCGAAATCAAACGCGCTATGAAATGTTCCACAGCGAAATAATTTATTTAAAGACGTCGATGAAATATTACCGCATTTCTTTTCAACAAATAAATATTGGTGAAACGGAGGCGTTTATGGGTTTGTCTTGATGCTCCCTCTTTAATAAATGATCAGTGAATGCATAGAATAGCAGAATGTTCTCGCATATCAGGACAATGGGGGTTTCTTTAACAGGTTTATTTTTAAAAAAGAAAAGAAAAAGAGCATTATTTGCAGATGATTCTCTTCGGGGTCTTGGTGAGTTTATCTGCATATTTTCCTCAATTTCACAAGGAACGCTGGAAGGGGAGAAAACAACAATAATAATAAAAGAAAAACATTAAATACTGAATATCAGAAACTTCCACATTGCGTCACTCATGATTCCAGTGGATTACTCTGGATTAGTGATTGTTTCCACTGTGATGGAATCCAATGAAAAACCTCCTAATTCTATTGGATCTACAGAACAGGTCTATAATGCAGTGTGATCTGGATGTGTGTCCTGGATATTATTTATTATAATTCTATCACCAGTGGATTACTCTGGGGGGGAGGGGACTTTGAATGGGATTACATTGAAACGAACAGCAGACGTTTCCAGAGTGACTGGATTCACAATGTGATCCGCTTGAGCTATTTCTATTGATGCGATCCCACAATGTGATCCATCCACTGCACACGTTTCCAGACAGCTGTTTCGTAACGTCAACCCTCTTTCCGTTTAGACTTGTACAATGGATCACGTTGAAGTATAGACTTGTACAATGGATCAAGTTGCCGTATAGACTTGTACAATGGATCAAGTTGCCATATAGACTTGTACAATGGATCAAGTTGCCGTATAGACTTGTACAATGGATCAAGTTGACGTATAGACTTGTACAATGGATCACGTTGCCGTATAGTTGTACTAGTACTTGTACAATGGATCACGTTGCAGTATAGACTTGTACAATGGATCACGTTGCAGTATAGACTTGTACAATGGATCACGTTGCCGTATAGACTTGTACAATGGATCACGTTGCCGTATAGACTTGTACAATGGATCACGTTGCAGTATAGACTTGTACAATGGATCACGTTGCAGTATAGACTTGTACAATGGATCACGTTGCAGTATAGACTTGTACAATGGATCACGTTGCCGTATAGACTTGTACAATGGATCACGTTGCCGTATAGACTTGTACAATGGATCAAGTTGCGTTGCTTGTACAATGTATTGCCGTAGACTTGTACAATGGATCACGTTGCCGTATAGACTTGTACGTTAAAAACCTCTTCGGTGGACCACACTGAGGATCCAACAACAGCAAACCACATTGAGGATCCCGTCGCTCTGGAAACCTCTTTGTTGATCACCTTGTGGATCCCATCAATCTAGAAACCTCCGTAACGGATCGCATTGTGGATCTCGGTAATCTAGAATCATCCCCAGTGGACCGAATAGTGGATCCCATCACTCAGGAGTAGATCACACTAGATCCAATACCAATAGAAACTTCTGCAGTTGATAACGCTGTGGATCCCATTACTCTGGGAAAAAAACTGCAGTAGATCACATTGTGGATCCCATCACACTGGTAGCTTTTGGATCCACAATGGGATTCATGCAAATCAGTATAGAAACATCTGCGGGGGGTCACAATGAATCCCATCAATTTAGAAATGTGGGAAGTGGATCACATTGGAGGTCTGATCACTCATTCTGTAGTGGATCACAAACTTCAAACATTTCCTTAAGATTTAGTCATTTATCTAGGAAACCGATTGTACAAGATCACAGATCTTTGCTGTGCATTATGCTGGATCTGGATCATGTATCAGGAAATAATAAACATGGGTAATAGATCATGGATAGGAAGTTCTGCAGAAGATCACTGGTGAAGGAACCAGCGGATTCTAGATCAAAGGTTTTGTATCTTATTGATCCGGAAACGTGTTGCGGATTATAAAATAGAGAATCGTTCTCCGGGGAATGGAGTGGACCAGAACCATCAGCAGATCATGGTGGACCGGACGCTAACTATGTGCTCACCCGTGTGTCCGTTCTGCTCGGGATGTGGACGAGCGATGTATGGGACGCTCCCAAATGGAAAGTGCGCTCGATTCCCTCGTCCTTCTACGACACACCAAAAAAAACCTGCTAAATTTTAATTTAAAAAATCGCAATAAATACGTAACATTTTAGAAACCCAATACCTCGTACCTTTCCCATCATCGCTGGAATCGTCGTTCTCGCTCTCCGTCGCTTCTTCGCCCGGAGATCCCTTCCGCTGGTTGAAAGAACCGTCTTTTTTGAGCGCCGGCGCGAGCAGCCAATCCCTGTACTGCACCTCGATGATGCGTTCACACACCAGAGGGAGCGCGAAACAGCGCAGTCCCTCCATCAAGTCGATGATCTGCGTGATGCTGAAGGAGTGAAGGAACAACCGCCAGGTGATTGCAGGACAGAACAGTGAAATTGGACGGTTCCGAAGCTGGGATCAGAGCGCAGGATCCGCCGTGATATGGCGCCCCCTGGTGCACAGAGGGTTAAGGGACCCTTTCTCAAGGTGATACCAGGGCTCGAACCTCAGACCTTCTGTGCTACACCCTACCCATTTCTTATTGTGCTTCACTGAACTACAACACCAGGAGCGGTCTAGTTAAACCTGCTCCTGGGGTTCCATCCACCCATTCTTCTATTTAAAACATGTCATTTTACTTAAGTATGTTTGCTTTGAAGTTTTATACTTAATTAAATTTTAAATCATATTTGTTATCGAGTAAAAATAAATAAAATAAAAGTAATCCGAACTGTAAAAATTCCAAGTAGATTTTTACTTTATTTATGCAATATCTCATTGTACTTATGTAAAATATGTATTATGTTTAGTATATTAGTATAATGTATATTAGTATAAAGTTTAGTATAATGTATATTATGTTTAGTATATTAGTATAATGTATATTAGTATAAAGTTTAGTATAATGTACATTATGTTTAGTATATTAGTATAATGTATATTATGTTTAGTATATCAGTATTAAGTTTAGTATATTAGTATAATGTATATTATGTTTAGTATATTAGTATAATGTATATTATGTTTAGTATAATGTATATTATGTTTAGTATATTAGTATAATGTATATTATGTTTAGTATATCAGTATAATTTAGTATATTATGTTTAGTATATTAGTATGTTAGTATATTAGTATAATGTACATTAGTATAAAGTTTAGTATAATGTATGTTATGTTTAGTATATTAGTATAATGTATATTATGTTTAGTATATCAGTATTAAGTTTAGTATATTAGTATAATGTATATTATGTTTAGTATATCAGTATGTTTAGTATATTAGTATAATGTATATATTAGTAGTATATTAGTTTAGTTATTAGTATAATTTAGTAGTATTATGTTTATTAGTATATGTATATGTATATATCATGTATATTATATATATTAGTTTTAGTTTAGTATATGTAGTATATATTATATAGTTATTGTATTGTATATATTACAGTATAATGTATATTATGTTTACTATACCAGTATATGTTTGGTATGTATATTAAGTTCAGTATATTAGTATAATGTTTAATATAATGTATATTATGTTTAGTATATTAGTATAATGTATATTATGTTTAGTATATTAGTATAATGTCTCTATATATTAGTATAATGTATATATGTTTCATATCAGTATATGTTTCGTATGTATATTATGTTTAGTATATCTATACCAGTATAATGTATATTAAGTTCATATTATGTATATTAGTATAATGTTTAGTATAATGTATATTATGTTTACTATAATCAGTATAATGTATATTATGTTTACTGTATATTATGTTTACTATACCAGTATAATGTATATTAAGTTCAGTATAATCTTATTATGTTTAGTATAATGTAGTATTTTTTTAGTATGTCTATTAGTATATGTATGTATATTGTATTATGTTTTCGGTATATGTATATTATTTCGTCTCTAGTATAATGTATATTATGTTTACTTCTCATATAATGTATATTATGTTTAGTATCTTCTGTTTTCGTATATTCGTCATCCTTGTCTATGTCTATTCTGTTTTCTGTTTATAATCTTGTATATGTCTCTGGTTTTGAGTCTCATTATTATGTATAGTATGTCGTCTCCTGTATATTCTGTTTCGTCTCTTCGTCTCATGTATTCGTACTCTTGTCTCATGTATGTATCCAGTAGTATAATGTTTATTCCTGTTTATATATTCAAGTCCCCATTCTTATGTTTCGTCTATGTATTCAGTCTGGTCTCATTCGTATCCTGTCTCTAGTATAGTTTCTCAGTATTATGTTTGGTCTATTATGTTTATATTGTATCTGTTCCTATATAGTATGTTTTCAGTATATATGTATATTCGTCTCTTAATGTTTCGTCTATAGTATGTATTTTGTAGTATTAGTATATTTAGTATTGTATATGTAGTCTTTTATCATGTATATGTTTAGTATATTAGTATTTCGTATTTCTTTTATGTATTTGTATATTCTATGTTTATATTAGTATACTATTTATGTTTATATACGTATACTGTATATGTTTCAGTTAGTAGTCTATGTTTAGTATTTTTATTATGTTTCTCAGTATTGTGTAATCATATAATGTATTATGTTTAGTATATCGTATAATCGTAGTCTAATGTATCTTATGTTTACTATAGTATAATGTATATTCGTATATTAGTATATGTTTAGTATATGTATTATGTTTATTATATTAATGTATATTATGTTTACTAGTATAATGTCTATTATGTTTAGTATATTAGTATAATGTATATTAGTATATTAGTATAATGTATATTATGTTTAGTATATCAGTATAATGTATAATATATTAGTATAATGTGTATATGTATATATGTTTAGTATATGTATAATGTAGTATATATTAGTATTATGTTTATATAATGTTTAGTATATCAGTATTAAGTTTAGTATAATGTATATTATGTTTAGTATATCAGTATAATGTTATAGTATATTAGTATAATGTATATTATGTTTAGTATATCAGTATTAAGTTTAGTATATTAGTATAATGTATATTATGTTTAGTATATTAGTATAATGTATATTATGTTTAGTATATTAGTATAATGTATATTATGTTTGGTAGTATTAGTATAATGTATATTATGTTTAGTATATCAGTATTAATAATGTTTAGTATAATGTATATTATGTTTAGTATATTAGTATTATGTTTAGTATATTAGTATAATGTAGTATATATGTATATTATGTTTAGTATATCAGTATTAAGTTTAGTATATTAGTATAATGTATATTATGTTTAGTATATTAGTATAATGTACATTATGTTTAGTATATTAGTATAATGTATATTATGTTTAGTATATTAGTATAATGTATATTATGTTTAGTATATTAGTATAATGTATATTATGTTTAGTATATCAGTATTAAGTTTAGTATATTAGTATAATGTACATTATGTTTTATGTTTAGTATATTAGTATAATGTATATTATGTTTAGTATATTAGTATAAAGTTTAGTATAATGTACTTAGTTAGTTAATAGTATTAGTATATAGTGTACTTCTAGTGTATATATTAGTATATGTAATCTATGTTTAGTCATCCTTCAGTATAATGTATATTATGTTTAGTATATAGTCCTTTATTATGTTATAGTTTAATGTTACTTGTTTATTAAATCTATTTCGTATATTAGTATAATGTATATTAAGTTTAATAGATTAGTGTAATGTAAATTTACTTTTAGGCCCTTTATAGAAAAAAAATGTAGGCACCTTTAATTACTTCATTATATCAAGTGGCATTGAAGTGTGTGTGTGTGTGTGTGTGTGTGTGTGTGTGTGTGTGTGTGTGTGTGTGTGTGAGCGAGAGAAGAGAGAGAGATTGAGACTGGCTTACTTGGCCTGATAGACGGCACACACACCTCCTGTATGGAGATAAGGGGCGATTGTGGGTAAAGCCAAATGAGGGTTGATCATATCCAGAGCCGCCTGAAACACACATGAAACTAATCACTCGATGGTATTTCAGGGAGTCTCTCATTCCTAAAAATATTCTTGATCTATATATCGATAGATAGATAGATAGATAGAGAGAGAGAGTGTGTAACCACTCCCACTAGGGGTCGCTACAGCGGATCATCCAAACAACAGGTTTAAAATAAACAAAATATATGTTGAATAAATGGTGGGTTTTTTTTTATACAAGGTTATCTAATACAGAAGGAGGAAGGAGTCTCCAGTGCCAGTGTTTTGTATCAACAGATCATTTTATTGACTTTGAATCTTTTTGTGAGTCATTTAGATAATTTAGTTTTGTTTTTTTACTATTTAATCACCTACATGGTGTATATGGGAGTCAGGTGACAATAGAAGGAACGACTCCGAAACGGAGGACTCGTGAGATGAACGATTCCATTCTATTTCCTGTGTAATGCACATATATAGCATCTGAGTCACATAATAAAAGGACAAACGACTCGGAACGAATATCTATTTCATTTGACTCTTTTGATTCACTGAATGAATCTTTCACATACGACTCCTCAATACTTGGTTGTTCGACATCTAATGTAACCCGAAAAGTCGTTTTTCATTCCTCATCACTCTATAAACATCAAAGTGTTTTGGATGCCTTACGGAACCGAAGCTCCGCCCGTTAAGCAAAGGGGCGGAGTTTATGAGATCTCCGAGGTGAAAGTGAACATTTTCAGGCCACTCGTTTCCAGCGCGCAGCCTCCAGGACGAACGCCAGCGCTCGTAATTCATCACGGCACGTCGGTGATGATCCTCTCTTACTTCCACACTGAGTACGCGTCCTGTGGAGCCCACTAACGATAGACGTGAACACACACACACACACACAACCAGATCATCACAACCCACATCATCATATTAATTCATTCATCTTCTAGCACTTTATCCGATCTTCCCTCGGGTCACGGGGAGTCTGTGTCTATCTCAGGCGTCTATGGACATTAAGGAAGGATACACCCTGGATGGAATGCCAACCCATCACACACACACACACACACACATTCATACACTAGGGACAATTTTCCAAGGTGCCAATCAACCTACCGTGCATGTTTTTGGACCGGGGGAGGAAACCGGAGAACCCGGAGAAAAACCTCCTGAGGCACGGGGAGAACATGCACAAACTCCACACACACATGGCCGAGACGGGAATCGAACCCGGACCCTGGCGGTGTGAGGTGAACGTGATAAGCACTAAACCACCGTGCCCCATCATCATATCCTGGATTGACAAAAAGAATTACAAGAACATTGGATCAGAAAGAACCTGCTCGGGACAGGAAGAGACTCATGGCGCCGGATCCCGACCCCGACTCCAGCACACAGTCACCTTCATTCACATCCATCATCATCAGCATGGCACTGGCGTCCTGCACAGAGACAAATGAATCATGTGTCATTAGCAAAAAACAAAGAGTCGATTCGTTTAGGTGAACCGGATCACCTTATTAGTATTTTAATATACTGGACAATACTAAATCATCTACCACTCCTCCACCTGTCCCTCCATCATCCATCAGTCCTCCACCCGTCCCTCCATCATCTACCACTCCTCCTTCTATCATCTATCACTCCTCCACCCGTCCCTCCATCATCCATCAGTCCTCCACCCGTCCCTCCATCATCCATCAGTCCTCCACCCGTCCCTCCATCATCCATCACTCCTCCACCCGTCCCTCCATCATCCATACCACTCCTCCACCCGTCCCTCCATCATATACCACTCCTCCACCCGTCCCTCCATCATCTACCACTCCTCCACCCGTCCCTCCATCATATACCACTCCTCCACCCGTCCCTCCATCATCTACCACTCATCATATCATCTATCACTCCTCCACCCGTCCCTCCATCATCCATCAGTCCTCCACCCGTCCCTCCATCATCTATCAGTCCTCCACCCGTCCCTCCATCATCTACCACTCCTCCACCCGTCCCTCCATCATCTATCCACTCCTCCACCCGTCCCTCCATCATCCATCATCCTCCACCCGTCCCTCCATCATCTACACTCATCCTTCTATCATCTATCACTGCTCCACCCGTCCCTCCATCATCCATCAGTCCTCCACCCGTCCCTCCATCATCTACCACTCATCCTATCATCTATCACTCCTCCACCCGTCCCTCCATCATCTATCAGTCCTCCACCCGTCCCTCCATCATCTACCACTCCTCCACCTGTCCCTCCATCATCCATCAGTCCTCCACCCGTCCCTCCATCATCTACCACTCGTCCTTCTATCATCTATCACTCCTCCACCTGTCCCTCCATCATCTACCACTCATCCTTCTATCATCTATCACTCCTCCACCCACCCGTCCCTCCATCATCCTCCACCCCTCCACCCTCCCGTCCCTCCATCATCTACCACTCATCCTTCTATCATCTATCACTCCTCCACCCGTCCCTCCATCATCTACCACTCCTCCACCCGTCCACTCCATCATCTTCCACTCCCTCCACCCGTCCCTCCATCATCTTCCACTCCTCCACCCGTCCCTCCATCATCTATCACTCCTCCACCCGTCCCTCCATCATCTACCACTCATCCTTCTATCATCTATCACTCCTCCACCCGTCCCTCCATCATCCATTCCACTCCTCCACCCGTCCCTCCATCATATACCACTCCTCCACCCGTCCCTCCATCATATACCACTCCTCCACCCGTCCCTCCATCATCTACCACTCCTCCACCCGTCCCTCCATCATCTACCACTCCTCCACCCATCATCTACCACACTCCTCCACCCGTCCCTCCATCATCTACCACTCACCCATCCCTCCATCATCTACCACTCCTCCACCCGTCCCTCCATCATATATCACTCCACCCGTCCCTCCATCATCTACCACTCCTCCACCATCTACCACTCCTCCAACCATCATCTAACACTCCTCCACCCGTCCCTCCATCATCTACCACTCCACCCATCCCTCCATCATCTACCACTCCTCCATCCCTCCATACCACTCGTCCTTCTATCATATATCACTCCTCCACCCGTCCCTCCATCATCTACCACTCCACCCGTCCCTCCATCATCTACCACTCATCCTTCTATCATCTACCACTCCTGCACCCGTCCCTCCATCATCTACCACTCATCCTTCTATCATCCCTCCATCATCTCCATCATCTACCCCATCATCCACTCATCCACTCCATCATCCACCCTCCACTCATTAACCCCTCCACCCCCCTCATCCCTGTTATCTACCACTCCTCCACCCATCCCTCCATCTACCACTTCTCCACCCATCCCTGCATCATCTACCACTCCTCCACCCGTCCCTGCATCATCTACCATTCTTCCATCATCTACCACTCCTCCACCCGTCCCTCCATCATCTACCACTCCTCCACCTGTCCTCCACTCATGCTTCTACCATCTAACACTCCTCCACCCATCATCTATCACTCCTCCACCCATCCTTCCATCATCTACCACTCCTCCACCGTCCTATCATCTACCACTCCTCCACCCATCCCTCCATCATCTACCACTCCTCCACCCATCCCTGTATCATCTATCATTCCTCCCTCCATCATCTACCATTCATCCACCCATCCCTCCATCATCTACCACTCCTACAGGGATAGTTCAGGATAGAGAGCAGAAGGTTGCAGGTTCGAGTCCCGCTCCAGGCAGAGGGACGTCGTGTGTGTTTGATGTATAAAAGCTTACTTTGGGATAAGCAATCGCAGGCCCTCGTTTCATAAACAGTGTGAACTCTTCCAGACTGGGTCTGCGGATGAGGATGGGGATCCCCAGGCTGGTGCGCAGGAGCGTCCCGGCACGGCGACCCCGGATGGCATCGTGAGCAATAAAGCCCACGTTGCTCCCCAGCCTCGAACCTTTCTCCAGCTGGAACATCTTCTGCATCTCCAGCCTTCGTTTGCGGTGGTACTCGGCCAGCAGGACTTCCCCGAAACGCATCCCCCGCTCCCCTGGTAGAACCGGGTCTCCATCTCCTTGTTCAGGAACATCTGGATTGTCCACAGGCTTCTCCGGAGCCTCGGTATCTCCACTCTCACGCCTCAGGTTCCAGACCTCCTCGTTTAACAACCCCTCCGGTAACATCTGGCTCACTCTCTCCAAAGGTGACAAGGGTCTCCTCTCGAACCCAAACGCCCTCCCTGCGAATGGAGGACGTGCTGGACCTGGATCTCCACCATCTGTGCTTTTAGAATCCGTCCCAAAGCGCCCAATCCGAACTAATGAGGAGTTTCTGGGGTTCCTCGGGATGATCTGATGCCTTATGGAGCATCTCACACACACTCTGCTCAGACCTGAGGACATGATATGGCAAGAACCCAAACCCGGCGAATGGAGATATCAGCTGAACGTCCTGGTGCTTCCAGGAGCTGGAAAATAGTCACCATTCATTCTTAAGGAGTCATACACGGTGAGAGAGACCAGACTAGAGACCAGATCGAATCGCGGCGTGACTCTCACTGAGCAGCGCCATGTTTGGTGGCGTCATTAATAATGGACAAGAACGGTGCCATATTACGCGGTGACCACAAGATGGCGCCAAAGCACGGGTTTTCTTATTTATATATATATATAATATATATATATATATATAATATATATATCTATATATATGTCCCCCCCAAAAGAAAAAACATATACACACTCTTTTTTATATATATTTAATATATTTTTTATTAATTTGTATTAATGTATTAATTATAGATTTATTAATTTGTATCATATAAGCGAATATATTATTTTTTTATTTTATTTATTTGATTTCTAAATATATACATTCAAAAGCAAAAATATACACATTTATCCACCTTTTTTTATACATTAGATTTCTTTTCATTATAAATACACGTTTGTTTCCTGCAGAATCAATACATCCGAATATCATGGAAAATGTTCGTTTATAAGGGGCACGGTGGTTTAGTGGTTAGCACGTTCGCCTCACACCGCCAGGGTCCGGGTTCGATTCCCGTCTCGGCCATGTGTGTGTGTGTGTGTTTGTGTGGAGTTTGCATGTTCTCCCCTGTGCCTCAGGGGGTTTTTCTCCGGGTTCTCCGGTTTCCTCCCCCGGTCCAAAAACATGCACGGTAGGTTTTGATTGCACCACCTTGGAAAATTGTCCCTAGTGTATGAATGTGTGTGTGTCGTTTGTGTGTGTGTGTGTGTGTGTGTGTGTCGATGGGTTGGCATTCCATCCAGGGTTGTATCCTGCCTTAAAATGCCCATAGACGCCTGAGATAGACACAGACTCCCCGTGACCCGAGGGAAGATCGGATAAAGCGCTAGAAGATGAATGAATGAATAAATGAATGTTCGTTTATTTCGATTGTGAAACTCGTGTATAAATAAATTCAGTGCACACGGAGTTTGAGTCGCATGAGTGAAAATAAGACACGCAAATGTGCAAAAATGACAATAATGGAAAAACGCGAGGAGAGAAAAATCTATAAAACGTTTGTAGTGTGAAATGCGGAATGAGAAATTTCTGCAGAAGTAGATTCGCTTTTTCCCGGCTTGTTATTCACATTGTAAAGGTGTGTGTGTGTGTGTGTGTGTGTGTGTGTGTGTGTGTGTGTGTGTGTGTGTGTGTGTGTGTGTGTGTGTGTGTGTGTGTGTGTGTGTGTGGCATAAACTCAACTACTGATGAAATATGTGATGATGGAGTGCAGGGGTGCCAAATCTTTTTGTCAAGTCAAGTCAAGGCTTATCATTATCATTTCATCAATACACAGTGCAGTACACAATGAAACACAACATACATGAACACAGAAGTACACACAACTCTAAACAAACAAAATAGAAGAAAAAAAGGGCAGTAAACATAAGTTAAAATTGTGCATTTTATTCCAATGCAATGAAAATAAATCCTGTTTAGTGTAAACAATGTAAAAAAAAGTCTTTGAGATAGAACAATGTGCAAACCAGCAGTTTGTGCAAAAAGAGTTTTTATACATGTTTTGTTTGTTTTTTTTCTTGTTTGTTTGTCTGTTAGTGTGTTGTGTGTATGTGTGTGTATGTGTGTGTGTGTGGGGGGTGAAAGTCCTCTGATTTTGAGTATTTTTATGGAATTTAAATACTATTATTATTAGTAGTAGTAGTAGTAGTAGTAGTAGTATTGCTTACGTACATAACCTATAAATAGTGCAGAACATGATTTGAAAGAAAGAAAGAAAGAAAAGGAGAAAGAAAGAAAAATAAAAGAAAGAAAAAAGAAAGAAAAGAAAGAAAGAAAACGAAAGAAAAAAAGAAAAAAGAAAAAGGAAAAGAAAGAAAGAAAAAAAGGAAAAAGAAAGAAAGAAAAAGGAAAAAAAAGAAAGAAATTAAAAGGAAAAAGAAAGAAAAAAAAAATTAAAAGGAAAAAAAGAAAGAAAGAAAAAAGAAAAAAAGAAAGGAAAGAAAAGAAAAAGAAAGAAAAGAAAAATTAAAGAAAAAGAAAAGAAGAAGAAAGAAAAAGAAAAAAGAAAAAAAAGAAAAAGAAAGAAAAAGAAAGAAAGAAAAGGAAAGAAAGAAAGAAAAAAAAAAAATTAAAGGAAAGAAGAGAAAAAAGAAAAGAAAGAAAGAAAAAAGGAAAAAAAAAAAAAAAAAAAAAAAAAAAAGGAAAAAGAAAAAAAAAGTGGAAAAAGAAAAAAAGAAAAAGAAAAAGAAAAAAAGAAAGAAAGAAGAAAAAGAAAAAGAAAAAAAAGAAAGAAAAAGAAAGGAAAAAAAGAAAGGAAAAAAGAAAAAGAAAGAAAAGAAAAAAAGAAAGAAAAAGAAAAAAAAAAAAGAAAGAAAGAAAGAAAAAGAAAGAAAGAAAGAAAAAAAAGGAAAAAAAGAAAAAAAGGAAAAAGAAAGAAAAAGAAAGAAAGAAAAAAGGGAAAAAAAAAGAAATGAAAAGAAAGAAAAAAGAAAGAAAAGAAGAAAAGAAAAAAGAAAAGAAAGAAATTAGAAAAAAGAAAGAAGAAAAGAAAAGAAAAAATTAGAAAAGGAAAATGAAAAAAAGGACGCCATGAAAAGAAAAAAAGAAAAGAAGAAAGAAAGAAGAAAGAAAAAGAAAAAGAAAAAAAAAGAAAGAATAAAAGGAAAAGAAAAAAGAACAAAAGAAGAAAAAGGTACAAAGAAAGAAAAAAGAAAAAAAAGAAAAAAAGAAAGAAATTAAAAGGAAAAAGAAAGAAAAAGGAAAAAGAAAGAAAGAAAAAGGAAAAAGAAAAAAGAAAGAAAAAAAAAAAGGAACTTTAAAGGAAAAAGAAAGAAAAAAAGAAGAGAAAAAAAAAGAAAACAAGCAAAGCAAAGTTTAAAAAAAAGAGAAAAAAAGAAAAGGAAAAAGAAAGAAAGAAAAAAAGAAAAAAGAAAGAAAGAAAAGGGAAAAAGAAAGAAAGAAAAAGAAAGAAAAATAAAAAAAAAAAGAAATTAAAAGGAAAAAGAAAGAAAGAAAAAGAAAAATACCAAAATATTTGTTTAGCCACGTTATCCCGCCGGTGGGCGGGGCTACGAAACCCGCCACGCCCACTTAACTTTTATCACTTAGAAACTTAATCTTGAAGAAAATAAAAAAAACAACAACAAGCAAACATTTATTTATTTGTTTATTTTGACGTTAAATGGAAATTATGTTAATTTTTGTCGCCGTGACATAGGTTCCGCGTAGGTTTGTTGCGCATGCGCACTGAGCTACGCTCCTTCACGCACTCTCCATATCTCCTCCCCCCAAACATGGACACGCCCCTGACATTGGCTCCTCCCCCTTCTTCGTACTGCGCGTGGGTTTTTTTTTTAACTCCTCCCCCCTTTCCCGCGTGCGCGACGTACACTCACGCACGCCACCCAGTAGCGTTAGCATCGTTGTGGAGAGAGGAGAGAAAAAAATGGCGGCCGGCGGAGCCTGCGCTCCTTCCTCGGCGCCGACGCTGCTGCTGCCGTGCGTCTTCTCGCCGGCGTCGCGGCACTACCTGGCCGTGTGCGCGCAGGACGGTCGCCTCCGTGTCTGGGACGCCGAGTCGCGCACGCTCCACCGCGAGTACGTGCCCTCCGCGCACCTCAGCGCCACTTGTACGTGCATCTCCTGGGGACCATGCCGAGCGACCAAGGTACACGGGCCGTATCCCAAACCGCGCACTCGCGCCCTTAACCTTCGCGCACTTCTTCCACCTCCTTCACGTCGTCTCCTGCGCCCTATCTAGTGCACTTGCTTTCGATTTGGGACGTCGCGCCGATTCCGGCCTGCTTGAAACGGCAATGCTAACTTTACTTCTTTTTTTTTTGCTCTCTTTCACACTAGATACGATTTGACCCGTTTCTTCCCCTCATTGTTTACGTTATTTATCTTATTTACGTCATTAAAAACCTGCTTTAAGTTGTTTGTGAACATTTTCCGGCCGTTAGTTAGCATGTTAGCTTCTTTTTTTTTTGCACCACGTAGTGAAACGCACATGTGTTCCTCGCGCACATGTTCACGCGCGGCCTCGCTTTATACATCCGTGTTTATTTGTACTTTTACTTGTTGTTTTTTTTTCATATGTTTACGTCAGTTTATAAGTGATCAAGCGTGCGTCCAGAAGTGTTGTTTCTTGAATGATTTGGTGTCACTTTACTTCGTATATCTGTATACAAGTAAATACTTTACTTCGGATATTTATTTATTTATTTATTTATTTTAAACCGATTAAAAACACAATAATGCATTAATTTCCTAATATTTATCATTTTGTCAATAGCACGTGGTCTTTGCATACCAAACACCCCCCACACACACACACACACACCCCTAAACATTATTAGCAATCAATTTCTATATAAAATTAAAATCTCGTTAATATCGAAAGTACGCTAAAGTGCAATATTTATATGTGCTTATATTTTGTTGTTTTGTATTTCTTTACATTTAATATATTATAAAAGAATCGCATTTGTATGTTAGTTGTTGACACCCTCTATTCAACTTTTTATTCCGGGGCGATATATCGAACATTAGCGATAATATCGCGATATTTCGGACGATGTGAAAATTAAAAACATCATGCATTTGGAATATTTCGACCATATTTTATCTCAAGAACGGTCCGATATATCGCTACCATACACCGGAACCTTTCAAAAGGGCCACTCGAAGGGATCTTCTCGAAGGCGGCTTATGAGTGACATCGCCTCATAACGCAAAATATAGCGCTTTTTCTCCTCGAAACCACAAACATCTTTCTTGGACATGACATACATCTACATCGGTAAACGACCAATGCTACATGCAACGAAGGGTACAACTTCTAATATCTATCTTCACCTCAATCCGTATCCATTCATTCCGAGCAATGCATGAAGCGCCGTGAGACATTATAACTAATGAACAGACGGTCGTTCGGACATTGGGCTCTGCACCGGAAGGTCACAGGTTCAAATCCAAGCACCAACAAGCTGCCATTAGAGGGCCCACGAGAAAGGCCCTTAACCCTCATCTCCTCAGTAAGTCTCTCTGGATAAGGGCGTAAATATATGAAAAGTCTAGTAGGATTTTATTAAGGAATTTAAAACACCTTGCAGTGTGAAGAGCGCCCCCATGTGTCGGAGTGAACGTATAGAGGGTTTATAACGACACAAGATGACGCATATATCAGTGATGATTATCTATCATTTTGGCCGCAATGCTAAATACGAGTGTGTATCGAACGGATCTTTTGTTAAAGGTTTAATTGATCGCAAAAATCGTTCGTTAAGTGGTTGATATTGTTTCCTTGTTGTGCGTGACGTTTCCGTAACGTTTGTGTTGACAGGAGGGACCTCAGAGGAAGAAGAGGAAGTCGGAGGCGGGTCCGGCGGCGGCTCAGCAGTCGGATCTTTTGGCTCTGGGTACTGCAGCGGGTACCGTCCTCATCTACAGCACGGTGAAGGGCGATCTCCAGTGCACTCTGGTACATTTCCCACATTTTTTTATCCGGCACATGGTGAAATGCTTATTACGATCGACCAATAAGTAAATAAATAAATAGAAAAACAAAAACAGTGTGTATATATAAAAGAAATAAGAATGAAGTACAGAATAAAGATACATTAATAGTATGCGTGGAATTTCTGTGTTATGAACCGTTACTAACCCATACGGACTCACCCCCCCCCCCTCTCCCCCGTCTGCATTACAGGACGGAGGGCATAGTGGACGTGTGAACGCCGTCCAGTGGCACCCCAACGAATCTGTTCTATACAGCGGCTCAGACGACACGCACATCGCCGAGTGGGACCTGAAGACGGGGAAAACGCGCTGGTGGGTGTTTTTACTCCGGTTTCCGTCTGATACGAATATTAAATAAGACTTAATTAAAGCATTGATAGGTGGTTGTATAGATGGATTATTAACCTCGGATTGGTATATTGTAATATCTTGTCGATTGGTTTGTTGTATTCGTGGTTGTCTCGAATGCCGGATTGTGATTGGACGGGAGTTTGACTTGATTGAACTTGCGTTGTGAATACGGTGATTTTGATGACAATTCAAGGTAAAGGATGAACTGGAGGAGAAATGGAATGGCAAAACGGAATACTGTGAAGTTTGTTTGTTTATTTATTTATTTATATGTGCGTTGACGCAAAGCAGGTTTACAGAATACACCGGAAAGTGACCTTGATATAAGGCTTGCTTTGAGGTCGTTCATACATCATTTTAATGCTCTTTGCTTTTGGTGGTTTAGCGGTTAGCACGTTCGCCTCACACCGCCAGGGTCTGGGTTCGATTCCCGTCTCGGCCATGTGTGTGTGTAGTTTGTGCATGTTCTCCCCGTGCTTCAGGTGGTTTTTCTCCGGGTTCTCCGGTTTCCTCCCCCGGTCCAAAAACATGCACGGTAGGTTGATTGGCACCTTGGAAAATTGTCCCTAGTGTGTGAATGTGTGTGATGTGTTGGCATTCCATCCAGGGTGTATCCTGCCTTAACGCCCATAGACACCTGAGATAGACACAGACTCCCCGTGACCCGAGGGAAGATCGGATAAAGCGCTAGAATATGAATGAATGAATTATGAGAGTAAAATTTCTCTCTTTTAGTTATCTAGTTGATCTGATGATTAATGAAAATGTCACTGTTATTAAACCGTTTCTCTAGGGCTGGGCGATATATCGAATATTAACGATAACGGCGCGATAATTTTGACGACAATATAAAATTTGACGAAGTTTGTTTTTATACATTTTTGCTTCTACGATAGCGACTCGTACACATGCAAGGATTTGTTTAGTAAATGCTCCACATTACAAAAATCACTATATCACTATAATGTTGCAGCCGTATGTGTACAAGCACACATGACTTTGTGTCCTGATACTTAGAAGTGAAGGTGGAGGGAAACGCGTCATGGGACCGTTTTCCCTCTAATTCAACATTTATTTAACGTTTAAAGATGGTTTGTAATCGCGCCTCCATGTCTGTAGGACTGACTTGCTTCTCAGTAAAATGGCCAAAAAATACCTGAGAATTTTAGTTGAGTAAAAGTATCAATAACGACCTGATTTGGAGGCAAATGTTGTTTTAAAAATAATAATAATAATAATAATTACAGTAGTAAAGCGCTATTTTTAAAGGAAAAAAAGGTGGCTTCAGTTAGCGAATCAAATTACAGGATCGTGTCAAAGTTTGTTTTAGGTCAATTTAAACCTCTGAATAAAAGTCTAATTTTTTTTATTATTATTAAAAGCTTTTTTTTTTTTTATTCCGCTTTTTCAAAGATTTTTGGAATGTTCATTCATTTTCTACCGCTTTATCCGATCTTCCCTCGGGTCACGGGGAGTCTGTGCCTATCTCAGGCGTCTATGGGCATTAAGGCAGGATACACCCTGGATGGAATGCCAACCCATCACACACACACACACACATTCACACACACATTCATACACTAGGGACAATTTTCCAAGGTGCCAATCAACCTACCGTGCATGTTTTTGGACCGGGGAGGAAAACGGAGAACCCGGAGAAAAACCCCCTGAGGCACGGGGAGAACATGCACAAACTCCACACACACATGGCCGAGACGGGAGTTGAACCCGGATCCTGGCGGTGTGAGGCGAACGTGCTAACCACTAAACCACCGTGCCCCACAGATTTTTTTATTTATTTATTATATATATATGTGCATGTGTGTGTGTGTGTGTGTGTGTGTGTGTGTGTGTGTGTGTTTTTTATTTATTTTTTTTTGTTGTTGTTGAGGCCAGTGGTGATGTAAAAAAAAAATAAATAATAATATCTAAGGAAGCAGATGTTAATGACATCGACAAAATAAAAAGTACTCGCTAATAATGAATCAACATTAATAAATGTTACGAACGATTTTGGCTCTAATTTATTTTTGATTGAACGTAAAAGCTTTTAGAAAATTGGGACGGATTTTTCCGCAGACAATTATTAACGAAGTTCTGAAAAAGGCGCAAACTCGGAACCAACTGGATCCTCGAGTTTATGTCCAGCCTGACATACAAACTACTTGGTTTACGTGTAAAACTTCGAAGGATAAAACCTGTACGTGCCAGCAGGGGGCGATCAGACTCCGCCGACACCATAAATAACTTTGTCCAAGTTATCAGTAGATTTACCAATATGTCATTTTTTTTGTCAAACGAAAGAATTTTCAATATTTTTTTTTTGTCGTTTAGTAAATGGAAAGCGGACAGAGCGGCCGTGACGAGTCTGTGCGTCAGTCCCGATGGGAAACTCCTGCTTTCTGCCGGGATGATCATCAAAATGTGGGACCTGGAGACCAAGGAGGTGTACAGGGCGAGTATCGTATACTCATTCTCATTGTGTGACCAAAAGTATTCAGACGCTCGGATCTGGCACTAGGGGGCGCACCGTCTAGATTCGTTAGCGTAAAATCTCCCCCCCCCCCCCACACACACACACACACACCACCACGCTCATATTTGCGTTTTTATTTCTTTGTGCAGAAGTTCACAGGTCACTCAACCACAGTAACGACCCTGTGCTTCGCCACCACCCGACCCCCGGACAGCGACGGGCTCTACTTCCTGTCCGGAGCGGCTCACGACAGACTTCTCAGCGTGTGGTACGCACGGCGTTTTTACACGTCTCGTTTTTTACGTCCCGAGAGAGAGAGATATCCCATATTAACGTTTGTTCCGTAAAACAGGCAGGTGCGGTCCGACGGCAAGGACAAGAACTCTGTGGTATCGTTCACGCTGACAGACGAACCCCAACACATCGACCTGCAAACATCGAACAGCAAAGACCAGGTGAGAACGCGTGCATTTCTGTCTATTCTTTACGTTCACCAAATATCCAAATATCCTGTCATGACCCCCCCCCCCCCCCCCTTTTTTTTTTTTTTTGTTTCCTCAGGCGGTGCGGTTAGCGGTGGTGTGTACCGACGGACAGCTACACCTCTTCGAGCACTTTCTCAATGGGTGAGTGTAGGACGAGTGCGGGTTTCTCCCGCAGCAGGTGTTTTGGATTGACAGGTATACAATGGGCTGTGTCAATACTCGATTGTGATTGGCTGGGAGGTTATTTATTTATTTACTTACTTACTTTTGAGCAGCAGGAGCTTTTTTTTTTTTTACTCCAACCCGTGTAAAGTAGACCAGCACCAAATACATACATATCAAAGGCGCTGATGTTAATACTCACTGTCACTTTAACTAATGCGCCACCTGGAGGAAAAGTCAGGCAATTACAGGACAAATGAATGCATTCATAATTTTGATTTGGACAATTCTGTACCGGTCTTCGGCGGGCCTGATTAAAGGAACCAAAGGTTTTAGAGGGTGTCGGGTGTCCCAATACTTTTGGTGTTGTATATTATGAATTGTTTCACTGCTTTGCGTTCCTTTTATGTAAATCTGAATGTGAATGCTGGACACGGTGGTTTAGTGGTTAACACGTTCGCCTCACACCGCCAGGGTCCGGGTTCGATTTCCGTCTCGGCCATGTGTGTGTGTGGAGTTTGTGCATGTTCTCCCCGTGCCTCAGGGGGTTTTTCTCCGGGTTCTCCGGTTTCCTCCCCGGTCCAAAAACATGCATAGTAGGTTGATTGGCACCTTGGAAAATGGTAGAATGGGAAATGGTAGTAAAGAGTTATGGGCGCATTCCCCCCTCCTAGGAATGCAACAACCATCAATTTCGGGTTGGACGCCTGTATTCTAATTGACGTAAAATGTCATCATTTTGTTTTTATTAAAATGTATTTTAATATGTAAATAAATAAATGTAGAATATTAGGAATATGAGTTCAGCGGTAGTCCTTAAAATGCCGGCACGATGTCGTACACTGTGTAGTCTTGATGTTTTTAATGGCTTATGCTCATACATCAATGATGTCACCACAGTCAGGATGTATTTCCCTTTGTCAGGGAGTTATTCGTTACCGCACCAGTGATAAATACATGCAATTTTAATGTAATTTTATTTTCTGCTTTGAAACCCTCTACATCTTCACTCGGACACATGGGGGTGCTTTTCACACTCTATGGTGTTCATTAATAGTGCTGTAAAAAAAAAGTCCTCCTGAATTTAAATGTCATTCTGAAATGTTTACTATTTATGTGTTTGCTTGTTTTTTTTTTTCATGCAGGCCGTGTAAGAAGCCTCTGTCCCCAGTGTGTTCGGTCCAGGTGTCGAGCTCTGGTGAAGGCACCACCCCGATGCCCGTCTCCTTGCTGTCTGCTGCTCTGTGTTCAGACAGACAGAACGTCATGCTGGCATACGGGAACCACCTACAACCCGTCATGGAGAAAACGGTAAGCATGGAAAGATGGGAACTCGCTCGCGACATGCGTTCACACAATAACACACAATGTTATTGTGCGTTTGTATGCGTAAATAAACAAGACGCTAGCAATTTGGCAAGATGTGAACGAGAAGAGAAGAAATGAAAATGAAGGGGTGTGTGTGTGTGTGTGTGTGTGTGTGTGTGTGTGTGTGTGTGTGTGTGTGTGTGTGTGTTGTGTTTCAGCCCATCAACACATCAGAGAGGCACGTGTGTCTGATCCGAGACGTTCACACGACGCTGTCGCTTTCTGTTGATGCAGCGGTCACAAAGGTGAATTATTTGTTTTTGTTTATGTGGTGTTATACCAAGATTACATTTCACGATACCAAATCGATACTATGGCCAAGAATAAAATACTTTGACTAAGTCACAAACAAAACCATTTTTCCATTATTCAAAGTACAACTGTTTTAAACTAAACATAAATATTTCTAAAAACACCTTGATTTAAATTTTATATATATATTATATTATATATATATATATATTATATATATATATATATATATATATATATATATATATGTATCATTTTTAGAAGCAACAGTATCACGATAATACTAATACTGGTGTATTGTACAACACTATCGTGAAGTCTTTATAATTCTACAGGAAAGAGTGTTTGTTTATTTATTTCTTAAATATATTCTCTAGGTGAAGGTTCCCATCGTGAACGAAAAAGAAGAGCAAAATTTTAATACCGGGACTTCCCGGGGCATCAAGCGCCGATCAAAGCCGCTCCCAACCAATCGGAGAAGAGGAAGAATGAAGCCGCTCCTAAGGAGGTATCTAAAAGATGTTGTTGTGTTTATGTATGTATGTGATGTGTGTGTGTGTGTGTGTGTGGTGTGTGTGTGTGTGTGTGGATGTGTGTTTGTGTGTGTGGGTGTGTTGTGTGTGTTAGTATATATATATATATATATATTATATATATATATTCATTTTTTTTTTTTTTTTTGGCCATTTTGTGTAATTCAAACAACGTTATAGATCATGTTTAAACGAGTGTTTTTTGTAATGGCAATAAGGGAAAATAACTTTGAATCGTTAAATTCTTTTCATTTTATCTTAATATTTATTGTATTTTTAGGTGAATAACAAAAAAAATCCCTTTTCTTTTTAGATTATTTGAAAATAATGCACGTTTAACGTATTAAACCCATTATATGGTGTTGTGACGAGTTTTTTCAAAATGTGTACATTTTATAATATTAAAAAAAATATATATATTTTTTTTGTTGATTTGAAACCAATTATAACATTTCAGCAAATGTAGGTTAGTTTTGAAGCATTTAGAAATGTATGAGAGGGAGAAACTTGTGTGTACACACTGCCCCCTATAGTCCAACTCTTGTAACTACAAGCATTATTTAAAGCTGTGTTGAAGGGTTTATTTTAGGGGTGATGTTCAGGGACCAAAAATGACCCGCTTTGTCCCGTTGTAGATGTCTATAGAGGAGCGTTTGGAGCAGATTGAGCTGAGCACATCAGGAGGTAAAGGAGATGGGAAAAGGGCTTTGCCTTCGCTCCAGACCGACAGCTACGCCGTTCTGCTCGTTCAGGGCCTCGAGAGCAAAGACGAGAAAATTCTCAATGTGAGTGTGTTTACTTTACAGATCCATGTTTTTGGATTGATACGGAGACGGACGCGTCTCATCCTTTATTTTTCCCCCTTCTATTTTCAGAAAATCTTCCAAACAAAGAAGGAAGCCTTGATTAGGAACACGGTGGCTCGGCTGCCTCCTCCGGCTGTCCTGCCTCTCGTCGAAGAAGTGAGCCTCGCACCCCTGACCATGTTTTATTTATTTACCTATTTTATCCTGCATAATTTATTTATTTCTCGCTTCTTTTTTGTAGCTGTCAAGGAGGCTGCAGGGGCATCCCTATGTGTGAGTATAAAGCTCTCATTAATGTCAATAACACTAGTAGTTTAGAGTCATGGAAATTCCGGAATGTCGGTGAAAGTCAGGGAATTTATATCTGTGTATATAAATGTGTGTGTGTGTGTGTGTGTATATGTGTGTGTATATATATATATATATATATATATATATATATATATATATATATATATATATATAGATTATATATATATAATGTGTGTGTATGTATATATAGATAGATAGATATCTATATAGACGTATATATATATGTATTGTTGTGTGTATGTATATATATATAATATATATATATATATATATCTAAATATATATATATAATATATAGATATATATATGACATGATATATATATATATATAGATAGATAGATAGATATAATGTGTGTGTGTGTGTGTGTATGTGTATATATATCTACAGTGCGTGGGTGTTGTATATATATATATATATATAGATCTAGTATACCATATATATATAAGTATATATATATATATATATATATATATATAGATAGATAGATAGATATAATGTGTGTGTGTGTGTGTTATATAGAATTCCAAACAGGAAATGAATATGTAGTGTTATGGTTTATCTGATGATGCAATGTATTTTTACAGGGCGATTCTTATCATACAGTGGCTGAAGGCCGTGTTGACGCAGCACACGTCGTACTTGTCATCGGTAAGTTCGCACCAATGCGCTCGTTTGTACGCCTTTTTATTTTTATGCGGAACGTCTAATCCGCCTTTCCCTCGCCTCAGATCCCAGATCTGGTGTCTCAGTTGGGGGCGCTGTACTACATGATCGAGAGTCGGGTGAAGCTGTACCAGCAGCTGACTAGACTTCACGGCAAACTCTATCTGCTGATGACGCAGGTACGTGTCCTGGAAATAAGTGTGTGTGTGTGTGTGGGGGGGGGGGGGGGGGGGATGGGGGGGGTAAACGGGATAATAACCTAGTCAGCACAGGATTGACATCACTCTGTTCTTCCACTAGGTGGCGACACACAACAGTTCCTACAAAACAGGCGACGTGGATCACCAAGCCAAACTGGTGTATGAGGAAGGTCAGTGTCGGTGCTTCGTTCTGATCCAAACTACTTCCTCGTGAACGCTGATTTTGAGGCACTTTTGTTTTGGGATGAGACTCTGAACTGTTTCACACGCGTGTTTTACAGAGTCCTCGGACGATGGCGACGCTTCTGGAGATGAAGGACGGCCCGACGACGACTCGGATGTGAGTCTCTTTGTTTATTTATTTATTTGATAACTCGTGCGATTTAAAATCTCATGCATTGCTCTGGTAATGTATTGTGTGTGTTTCATAACTATCGGCACCCTTGTGGTGTTTGTTTTATTTTATTTATTTCTTTTTTTTGCTCGATAGAATCATTTAAAAATAATAAAATGTAATACCTCCGTAATCGGTGGCGAAAATAACCAGCCTCAAAAGATAACAAAAGATTTTTATTACATTTTATTGGGGTAATTTCTGAACACCACCACCTACTGGTGAATTTCGGAATAGCAGCATGTGATACCAATATAACATCCATATTCTAATGTCTGGTTTTGATGTTTTATATTTTTTTTTTTGTTTTTTTTTGCAGTTAAAAAAATACAAGTTATTTTGCACAGGAATATCAACGGTGATCATTTTGGGGCACCTTTTGAAATTTTAACTTAAAATAAAAGTTTACTTAAGAGTAAAAGACTAGATGTCAACTAGTTCAATTGTATTGCACTGGCAGATAAATTATTAATCCTTTTTGAAATGGATATAAGTATAAAATTTACAAAATTAATTATAGCGTGTTCTGTGCAGCGTTCTCATGTTCTCAAAACCAAACGGCATGTAATATCAGTGATTGGCCTCTAGAGGCCGCTCTTGTTCTTGGTGGCCTGGAAGTACTATAGATGTAATCTTGAATCACCCATGTATTAATTTTATGGGTGAGGTTTCTTGTACAAATGTAATTCATTGCCAGAATTTATTTTATTTTTACATTTAAATTAATTCGCTCTATAGAGGAGGATATTAGAATTGTTTGTTTGTTTGTTTTTAACTAAAAATGTAGTGAATAAAAGTCATTACAAAGCCGTAACCCTAAGATTTTTAATCCGTGAAATGAAAGCATTGGTGAAATGAATGTGGTTTTTATTTGTAAATATTACTCCAGATGTTTCCAGACGGTCGACGCATGATATTTATAAACATCTGCCTTCGAACCACTTAATCCGTTTACCTAAACATCTGCATGCGGCCTCCCGTAACGTGCTTCCTGTGTTATTGTTTTTTTTGTCACAGAGCTGGGAGGAGGAGGAGGAGGACAAGGAGGAAGGGATGGATGTAACGGAGGACAAAGAAAACCATGCGGATGAGGAGGACGAGAGCGAAGAGGAAACGAAGGACGAATCCAAAGCAAACGGAGATTCGGACTTGGACCCCGAGAGCGAAGAGGAATGAAAAAAAGAATAATTAGCTTGAAAAAATTTATATATTATACGTTTGTTTTATTATTTTTTTTTTCCTCCCTGTTTTCATTTTATTGTTAAAAAAATAAAATCACAAAAAGCCTGTTTTATAGAGTTCCTACGTACCGTGGATTGAAAGTGGTCGAGTCCCAGGGCAGCGACATTCACGGGCCCGGAAGTTTGTTTCGAACGTTTTATTAGCGCTTTTTTTCTTTTCTTTTTTTTTTTTTTTTTTTTTTCCTCCCCCTCTTTTGAAGGTGTATGACACTTTTAGGATCCAGGCTTTGTAGGTTCCATATACCATCAAATCAGCTTCTCACTATCCTCCGTTTTTTTTTTTCCTCTACCGTACAAAAATGTACGAACTTTCTGCTTCCGAACTTTTTTGAGACGTGATTGTGAAGATGATTACGAATTATTCTCTCCGTCACGTTTAAGGCATAAAACACACATCAGGCCCAAAAAGTACAGTGAATTACGTCATCACACGGAGCCCCTAAAACACCCGGACGCTTTTATGGGTTATTTTTCTTTTCTTTGATCTTTCTTTTGCTTGACGTTTGTCCTTTAATCAAGTAGAACGTTTAGAAATCGGATAAAATTGGGTTTAACGTAAAAATAAATAAAAATAAACACCCGTGTTTCACCGCATGCTTAATGTTGCGCCGTTGCAGCACGGTCGGACCCGGCCTCCCATCACCCCACACACACACACACACCTTTCACTATTTCATTTTCTCTCTCGTTTCCTCCTTTCTTCTTTCTCCATCGGCCCTGCAGTGTTGAATCGTGTCCGTGTCCTCCGATGACGGTTTGAGAGTGGAGGACGACGACGTGAATGTTGCTCAATTTTGGTGAATAATAAGATTCCGTCTCTGAGAATTCCAACTCGGAATGGCAGGTTGCTTCGGGGTGGGAATTTTGTCAACCGTAACCTTTTTCAATGCAAGCAGTATATATATCGACGACTGTTGTACAGTTGAAATGAAATAAATTCCTTTTTGTTCTCAAGAGATCTTGTTTCTGGTTTTATTTGCCTTTATACAATTATTTCTATATATATATATATATATATATATATATATATATATATAATATATATTAAATTGTGGTTAATATCATGATTGTCATGCAGTAACTCCTTGCCTAATTGAACATAATCGCAATTTTTTTTGCTCTAAATGTACCATAAATTATTTTTGCTTTTAATACTTTTTTTAAATAATTAAATGTTTATTTCTTTTCCTTAGCATTTTAATTATATTTCACTCTGCAAATTATGATTTTAATATTAATTATTAATTACGTTTCTTTCATTTGTTTGTTGTAATTGTTTAATATGGTACGTGGCTCCTTTAAGAATTGTGTTCTAGTTTTGGTTGCTTATGTTTAGGTTCCATATGCTAATATAGTGTGTGTTGGATTTCATGCCTGTTGTGAATAGTAGGTGTAATTCGGGGACATTTAGGAAGTGGATTCACTGAAGTTTATTTTGTTCTTTGTTTTCCGGGGTTTCGTTTGTTCGCAAAAAATCAATTAAGGTGTTAAAGTGAATTTGCGTTGACGCCTTAATAAAGGTGTAAACTCTGATTAGCGCGCACTCATCCAATCAAGTAATACAACTACCAGGCGCTGTTTATTTCCGCAGGAATAACTATGCAAGTGTGTAATAATTATGTATAGCTTATAATACAAGAATTATTTATGATTTTAGCATGTGTATATGTTTGTGTTTGTATTTGTGCTTATGTTTATGAAATAATCAATAATATTCTGACGCGTTGTCAAAAAATCCTGTCGCTATCTTAACTCCCCGCTAGGTGTCGCCCGTGCTCTTTAGTGATTGGTCCCCGCGACCAAACTGATCCGAGATCGCATTTAATTTCTCCAAACTCTCGCGATGAGCGATGAGAGCTCCGACCGGCTGATCCCAGATCAGACTTAAACCGACGTACAAATCTAGGAGTTGTTATAAAGTGTGTTATAGAGTCTAATGACGGGACGCGTATTGTTTAAGGCTCAGAACATGTTAGGGACATGATTTACTGAAATGACGTAATGTACGCTGCTCTATAACACTTTGTCTTTGCGTTTACGGAATCGACTCGGGGATTCGGAGAGTCGGTTCGTTTTGGGATGTCCCCCCTGGCTCCCCATGTCCGCCTGCTGTGATCCAGAGGTTTAGTAATGACTTGTTAGTGCAGTGAATCTCAGCTCCAGGTGATTTCTACACGACTTTAAAGTTTCCCGCTGTGACTTACTGTGAGTACTTTATTGTTTAAAGTTATTATGAAACATGTTGATAAACAGGATGTGTGTGTGTGTGTGTGTGTGTGTGTGTGTGTGTGTGTGTGTTATATACAACGTTAAAGTATAATGTTTATTCAGCTGTTTTCATGCACCGTGTGTGTGTTTATGTATATATATATATATATATATATATATATAAATTATATAGATATATATATATATATATATATTGTATATAATATATATATTTTATTTTTATTTTTTTCCCTTATGAACAACTCACATGAACAACGTTAATATGTATGTATGTATGTGTTTTGAAGCGTGGGGAATACACCATGCACGTTTTGAAAACACTTGTATTCACACACGCACACACACACACACACACACACAACACACACCACACACACATACATATATATATATATAATACATGTATATAATATATATATATATATATATATATACATAGTTTAATAGGTTCATATTAAGTTAATAAAGTTATTAATATAAGTTAATATTACAAAAAGTTACATAATTACTTTACTTGTATATTTTGTGTATTTAGTATATTATATTATATAATATATATATATATATATATATATATATATATATGTGTGTGTGTGTGTTGTGTGTGTGTGTGTGTGTGTGTGTGTGTGTGTGTATTTATTTATTATTTATTATTTATTATTTATTATTTATTTATTTATTTAAAAAAAATTTTACTGTAATTTTACTGTGAATATTTCCCAGTGGCATCAATACAATATTGTGTTTCTGATTTGGGGAATATTCCTGGTTTTCACTGCTCTCGATGTGTCATTTCCATCCGGCAGCACATTTTAATAAATTTGCAAAGTCTCAAATGTGTGTCGTTGGGTTTTTACCAAATCTCTTAAAGCAACACTCGCTAGAGTTCCATTTGACCTTGTAACTGTCTGTATTCCTCATTCTTTATATGCTTTCTCTGGTCATTTCTTTTGTTGTACCTCTGTTTTGTTGTTTTATGCGGTGTATTTATACTATGTTGTATTATAACTATTATAATCACATGTAGGAATTTCTTAACACAAGTTATACATGTAAAATGCTGATGATTGAATTTATTTATACAGTACTGTGGGATTATTTTAACGGTAATGAGATCATTATGAGTGCTTGGATGCTGATGCAGAGTATCTGGATATACAGTGGATATAAAAAGTCTACACAGGTTTGTGTGTAAACAAAAAATGTAAATACATAAATAAATGTACATTTGAAATGAAAAACACTCCTAATCTGGCGTCTCTTATACACAACACTCAGGTCCGGGCTCTGGCTGGGCCTTTCTAAAACGTCCATCTTTCTCCGGGTCAATGTCATGCTGAAAGATGTCATGATCGGGCAGATTGGTTATGTTCCAATATCGGTTCATAATTCCTTCCACGGTTAGCACATTCTCCTCACACCGCCAGTGTCCGGGTTCGATTCCCGTCTCGGTCATGTGTGTGTGGAGTTTGTGCATGTTCTCCCTGTGTCTCAGGGGGTTTTTCTCCGGGTTCTCCGGTTTCCTCCCCCGGTCCAAAAACATGCACGGTAGGTTGATTGGCACCTTGGAAAATTGTCCCTAGTGTGTGAATGTGTGTGTGTGTGTGTGTGTGTGTGTGTCCTGCGATGGGTTGGCATTCCATCCAGGGTGTATCCTGCCTTAATGCCCATAGACGCCTGAGATAGACACAGACTCCCCGTGACCCGAGGGAAGATCGGATAAAGCGCTAGAAAATGAATGAATGAATGAATGAATTCCTTCCACCTTGACGGAGGCCCGAGTTCCATCTGAAGGAAAAGCAGCCGCAAAGCGTGTTTTGGCCCCCACCATGCTTCACTGTGGTTGTGGTCTTCTTTCGGTTGTTTTTGCGCCAGACGTATGTTTTGGTAGCCAAAGACTTCAATCCTTGGTTACATCGGACCATAAGACATTTTCCCACATGCTTTTGGAAGAAGTCCGATCTAATCTGAATTTAATCTAAACGTTGTTTTTCTTCGTAAGATAAATGGCAAGTGTAACGAGTAAACACACTTTTTTTTTGGTTACAGAATCTGGCCACTCAGACTTTTACAAAATCAATGCATTTCTCCTCTTTAACAGGAAATTCAGTGTCGTGAAAAAACGGACTTAAATCATTCATTCATTCATCTTCTATCGCTTTATCCGATCTTCCCTCGGGTCACGGGGAGTCTGTGTCTATCTCAGGCGTCTATGGGCATTAAGGCAGGATACACCCTGGATGGAATGCCAACCCATCGCACACACACACATTCATACACTAGGGACAATTTTCCAAGGTGCCAATCAACCTACCGTGCATGTTTTTTGGACCGGGGGGAGGAGGAAACCGGAGAACCCGGAGAGAAAAACCCCCTGAGGCACGGGGAGAACATGCACAAACTCCACACTCACATGGCCGAGACGGGAATCGAACCCCCAACCTTCCTTTTTACTTGAAAACATGTTTTAAAAAGTAACTGAATCGACAGATAACAGTGAGGAGGGAAACGGACTGTGGTGTTTCTCTGACAGGGACGTATAACATTTGCCATCGTACCCCACAGCCCAGACATATGATGAGGAATACGGGTGATAGTCATCACATGTACCACACAGTCAGTACTTGCCAGAAATTCCTTCATCTCCGTGCATGTTGCTGTAGGCCTCTTGGCAGCCTCGCTGACCAGGTTTCTTCTTGTCTTCTCATCAATTTTGGAGGAACGTCCTGTTCTTGCTAATGTCTGATGACTGATATCGACTGGGAAAATGCCTAGCAGAAGAGCTGGGGTGACTTTAAATGAAGGCAGGGGTATGATAGCTGACTCCTATTTGTTTGTATATGTTTGGTCAGTTCTGAACACTTGTAAAAGGGTGTTTACGTTAATGCAGCCGTTACGTTGTTTTATTTTTATTTCCCCACTGGAGGAAGAAGAGTTCGGATTGCTTTTTCTATTGAGTTGTACAAAGGTAATAATTCCCTCCACATCGAATAAGGCCCCAGTCCCAGTTGAAGAAAAGCAGCCTCAAAGTATGATGCTGCCCCCACCAGGGGGAAGGGCTTTTTTACAGGGCTTTTTATATCCACTGTATGAATAAATACTGTTTTAATACTATTTGAAAAGATAAACATCCTTCGCCTTTCACCGCCAGGGTCCGGGTTCGAGTCCCGTCTCGGCCATGTGTGTGTGGAGTTTGTGCATGTTCACCCCGTGTCTCAGGGGGTTTTTCTCCGGGTTCTCCGGTTTCCTCCCCCGGTCCAAAAAACATGCAGGTTGATTGGCACCTTGGAAAAAGTGTCCCTAGTGTATGAATGTGTGTGTGAATGTGTGTGTGTGTGTGTGTGTGTGTGTGTGTCCTGCAATGGGTTGGCATTCCATCCAGGGTGTATCCTGCCTTAATGCCCATAGACGCCTGAGATAGACACAGACTCCCCGTGACCCGAGGGAAGATCGGATAAAGCAGTAGAAGATGAATGAATGAATGAATGAACATCGTGTAGGAATGATTTTTGGCAACGAATCTCAATTATTTTAAATATTCCTATTTTCATATTTTTCCATACCAATTTTCTTCGCCGGGAAAATGTAAAGCGCGGAAAAACTCTGGAACCCTTTTCGCTTTTCTCAGATGATGTCTAAATCCCAACTTTTTCCCCGTCCGCAGGTTTTGGTGTTTTCCGGAGATTCCCCCGGCGTTCCCTCCGAGGCGCTCCGACTCGGCACCATGAACTGGGCGTTCCTCCAGGGTCTCCTGAGCGGCGTCAACAAGTACTCGACCGCGTTCGGGCGCATTTGGCTCTCGGTGGTCTTCTTGTTCCGCATCATGGTGTTTGTGGTGGCTGCCGAGAAGGTCTGGGGCGACGACCAGAAGGATTTCACCTGCAACACGGCCCAGCCGGGATGCCACAACGTGTGCTACGATCACTTCTTCCCCATCTCGCACATCCGCCTGTGGGCGCTGCAGCTGATCTTCGTGACGTGCCCGTCGCTGCTGGTGGTCCTGCACGTGGCGTACCGCGAGGAGCGCGAGCGCAAACACCGCGCCAAGTACGGCGAGGCTTGCGGCCGGCTTTACCAGAACACCGGCAAAAAGCGGGGCGGACTCTGGTGGACCTACGTGCTCTCGCTGGTCTTCAAGATGGGCGTGGACGCCTCCTTCATCTACCTGCTGTACCATCTGTACGAGGGCTACGACTTTCCCTCGCTGGTGAAGTGTTCGGAGAAGCCGTGCCCCAACGTGGTGGACTGCTACATCTCCCGGCCCACCGAGAAGAGGATCTTTACGCTCTTCATGGTGGTGACGAGCGTCGTCTGCATCCTGCTTTCCATCTTCGAGATCCTCTACCTGCTGTGTAAGAGGTGCCACGAGGGCATCCGGAAGCTGAAGGGCTCCAGGCAGGTGACTCGTGCCACTTCTATCCACAGCGTCAAGAACCCAAACGCACTGCTGGATGGCAATCCGATGGCGGATAAAGTGCCGTCCTATACGGTCTCGATGTCGCGGTGAGGACGCTGGGCACCCGAACTGGGGCGGAACTGGAAAGGAACCCGAGAGTCAACCTTGAGAGGCAAATCAAACGACGCCGAGCGTTTATGGCTTCCACAAACCAGTAATGAGACTGAAAATGGTTTCAAGTTAAGAATTTCACGTTCGTATTTGACACTTTGTTCCTCACGCCACTTTGCGAGCTGAGAAACCGGTGTAGCTCCGTTAATGACGACTCTAACATGCAGACACATGATCTCCGATCAAGCCATGATGGTCCGTCCCGAATCTTTCCTCCCGAATCTCGTCTCCCGATAACGATGTTTTTCCCGAAGTTGCTCGGAAATCTGAAACGCACTTGACAAAGAACGAGCCGAATCTTTCGAGGTACCGAATGTTATCGTAACTGTAACCGTGTTCAAGGAGGCTGTTTTCCCTGAGGTATCGAAGGCCTCGGAGCTCAACGATTAAGGCACCGGTCTCCGGACCTAAAGGTCAAATCCCGCCACCACAACCACAACGTTGGCACTAGAGGGGGCCCTCGAGCCTTAACCCTCAGGAAGGTGTCTGCCAAATGCCGTAAATGATTCGGGAATAAAGTCACTTTCCGTGAAAAAGAATCGCACGTCAGAATAACGTCGTTGTATTTTGAGAATTAAGTCGAGCCTATCAGGTGAATCCATACGTCATTACGTCATCTTCATAGTCCTAAATCTCCTCGTCGATGTAACGAATCGAATTCCGATTCTGAATTCGGATATTTAACGTTAAGATTCCGATACTTGTTGTAAAATTAAGATTCCTCTTATCGATTCCTGGGTGCATTTTTTTTTTACCCCATGCCAGGACCTTTCTGCACATCATCCAAATCTGCCAGGACCTTATGTGGTAATGTAAACATCAGTTTACAAGACCGCGATCAAAAGTCTGGCTACAATTTGTAAAAAACCCCAAAGTGTAATTATTGTAATAAACGAATATGTTGCAAGCGAGGCGTCATGACCAACATGACTCAGCAGAATAACGTTTGATATATTATCGTCTGACTTTTTGTTATTGTTGTTTATTTATTTTCTTTTTTTTTATTTATTCTACATTGGAATCGAAACTAGGAATCGATAAAATTATAACCTAAACCTAACTATCAGAATTCTTGGAATCCTCGAGCACTGGATACAATTTCAGACTGCACAATACAGGCAATTCTGAGAAATGTTTTATTCTCGTACAGCTACGACTTTTTATTGTACAGATACAATTTATTCTTGTACAGCTACGATTTTTTCCTCGTACAGCTACAACGTTATTTTTTTACAGCTATGGTTTTATTTTCGTAAAGCTACGCATTTTTTTGTACCGATACAACGTTTTTACAGCTACAGTTTTACTCTCGTACAGCTACAACGTTATTTTTTTACAGCTACGATTTTTTCCTCGTACAGCTACAACATTATTTTCTTACAGCTATGATTTTATTTTCGTAAAGCTACGCATTTTTTTTGTACGGATACAACGTTCTTACAGCTACAGTTTTACTCTCGTACAGCCACAACGTTATTTTCTTACAGCTACGATTTTATTCTCGTACAGATACGCATTTTTTGTACAGATACAAAGTTATTTTCTTACAACTACGATATTATTCTGTTCAGCTATGACTTTTTTTCTACAGATACAACGTGCTTACAGCTACAATTTTATTCTCGTACATCTACAACGTTATTTTCTTACAGCTATGATTTTATTTTCGTAAAGCTACGCATTTTTTTTGTACAGATACAACGTTTTTACAGCTACAATTTTATTCCCGCACAGCTACAACGTTATTTTCTTGCAGCTACAATTTTATTCTCGTACACTTTATTCCCGATACAATTATTTTCTTGCAGCTACAATTTTATTCTCGTACAGATACAATGTTATTCTCGTAGAGTCACAATTTTATTCTCGTACAGCCACAACGTTATTTTCTTACAGCTACGGATTTTTTCTCGTACAGAAACGCCTCAGAAATTTTTGTACAGGCTACAACTTTATTCTCATAATGCTATGACATTATTCTCAAAATATCAAGATTATATACTGATATTTGTTGATTATTTTTTCTTTACATACCGAAAAAAAACGTCATTATACAGAGAATGAATATATATGTGTGTGTGTGTGTGTGTGTGTGTGTGTGGGGCTGTGTGTGTGTGTGTGTGTGTGTGTGTGTGTGTGTGTGTGTGTGTTGTGTGTGTATATATATATATATATTATTCAACAACCAAAAATATATACGATAAACATATTGTGATAAACTTGACGGTAAACGTTTAAACCACGACGGCACGAAATACACGCACATCTGGAACGCCCTTTTTGTGTGTTGGTCTCGCGCCGAATGAATCCCAGAAGCTCGTCTTTTTTTTTTTGCCAGTAGCCAAATTGCTTGGAAGCTTCTCGCATCTCGTACAGAATCGGAATGTGAAGAGAAGCCGGATGACTCATTTGCACCATTCCATCTGAATCCGCTTCGTCTTTTGGATGAAACCCAAAAGCCTTTGGCCTGCACGGGCGGCACCATCAGGTCCTAAAGCTCCACATCTGCTCCGACTGCCTTTACAAACGTGTACAACAGCATTCCTCTGAGCGCAGACTCGCCCCCACGCCTCACCTGCTGCTGTAATATGTATGTTATAATGTGTATTTGCTGATACGTATATATATATATAATGTATGTATATTATTTGTATTTTTGTAACTGTTTACATGCTGTAACCACAGGAACGGATGCCATTTTATAGGGAAATGTTACGTTTGTTTGTTTGTTGTTGTTGTTTATTGTTGTTTTACACAACACAATTCACTTCCATTGTTAAAGCGCGTATGTTTTTATTTTTGTATATACTTGTACTTATACCACAAGCTGTAGGTTCTCAGGGGATTATGTGCCTTGTAGGTCATGAGGAAAAATACCATGAGTTTCCTATGTGTGTGTGTGTGTGTGTGTGTGTGTGTGTGTGTGTGTGTGTGTGTGTGTAATCCTATGACCGGTCTCAAACGCAGTCAAAACCTTCGGATGTTGTTTTTCCCTGTTTTGTTTATCTCAATTAAATTTTTGTACTTTGTTTACCACGTGTTTCTGTCCTTTACAAATCGCCAACATTCTGATTAAGTAATCAACGCCACGGTGTGTGTGTGTGTGTGTGTGTGTGTGTGTGTGTGTGTGTGTGTGTGTGTGTGTGTGTGTGTGTGTGAGATACTGATACTGCAACACCCGCAAAGTGGCTCATTCTTACGTAACTACATACCTGCATACGAATGTTCTCTTCCTCATTAAAACGCAGGAATTTGGTAGCCAATCATCACTTACTATTCATATATATATATATATATATATATATATATATATATATATATATATAGAGAGAGAGAGAGAGAGAGAGAGAGAGAGAGAGAGAGAGAGAGAGAGAGAGGTATTCCCTCGGGTCACGGGGAGTCTGTGTCTATCTCAGGTGTCTATGGGCATTAAGGCAGGATACACCCTGGATGGAATGCCAACCCATCACAGGACACACACACACACACACACATTCATACACTAGGCACTAGGTCAGGGGCCCCGGTATCGCCAAGCTGCCTCAGCTTGGGTCCTTGAATAAGGCCCTTAACCCTTAATTCAGTTATACTGCTTTAGAAAATTAATCAATAGGAATAGGAAAAGTCCTATTGTTTAAATGTTATGTGAAAAATGTCTTATAAACAGGTTGTTCCTGTTAATAACATCAACACTAGTATCATTACAGCTAGAAATAGCATTGTTATTATTATTATTATTATTATTGTAATAGTAAACCATCCTACCTGGAAATAAGTCAATAATATTTATCATTGGACCCGAACGCGTGTCAATGTCGTTCATTCATTCATTCATTCTTTCATCTTCTACCGCTTTATCCGATCTTCCCTCGGGTCACGGGGAGTCTGTGCCTATCTCAGGCGTCTATGGGCATTAATGCAGGATACACCCTGGATGGAATGCCAACACACACACACACACACATTCACACACTAGCGACAATTTTCCGAGGTGCCAATCAACCTACCGTGCATGTTTTTGGACCGGGGGAGGAAACCGGAGAACCCGGAGAAAAACCCCCTGAGGCACGGAGAGAACATGCACAAACTCCACACACACATGGCCGAGACGGGAATCGAACCCGGACCCTGGCGGTGTGAGGCGAACGTGCTAACGTTTTTCCGCACCCCCGCTAAAGTAATACCCATATATAATTTGGCTCCATCTCTTCTGCATCCAATCGTGAGCGCGATGCTTCCACCGCCATGCTTCAGTGCAGTGATGACGAGAATTAAGGTAAAACGTGTGTGGAGTTTATCTTTCACCAAATCTTTCATCAGAACACTCCAGTGATACTTTGAATTTCGGAATCCTTTTATTTCGAATCCGGAAAAACAAGAAATGCATCAACACTTCCATTATCTGCATCCATTTGCTGTCTTAACGACCTTCCTGGCATATCTATTATCCGCTAATAACAATAACAACAAAAGCCTGTAGAATACACTGACATACATCCTCAATCTAAAGATCGGTTTCATGCCACGCCCAGCTTGTTTGTTTGTTTGTTTTCATTGTTAGCGTTATGAAATATCCACTCCCTGCCGTTACCATGGCGATCAACAGGTTCTCCACGAGCGCTGCATACGACCTGTATAAGCTCCACGGGAAGCTTTCGTAACCGAGTTACGTCTGGTCGTGAGTAACGTTTATATCACGGCAGGAAATCTCGGCACGCTAAACTCTCGGCAACTTCCCCGTTTCTTGTGAAAGAGCGACGTTTTGGTTTGCACGGACGTGTATGCGCAAACACAACAGAGACGCATTGTATAGCGTTTACTGGCTTGGCGAGTTCCGACTCATCTCTGTCCTACTTTCTGCATTTTTCTCTTCTTTATCCTTGCGTCGCTTTATAATCATAGTCGCCACCTTCTGCCTCTGATCGGACTGAAGTTCAGAGATACAGATATATCAAATAAACCACATTTCATTGTTTGGAATAGAGCTGGGCGACGTGTCATATACATCGAATCTCAAAAGTGGGAAAATGTGTCCGCTATTTGTTTTTGGGCTTCGCCGCCGCCATGTTTAGCGTTAGTGTTGGCTAGGTTAATGTAAGTTGGGGTCAGAGCGCAGGGTCGGCCGTGATACGGCGCCCCCCGGAGGACAGAGAGGGTTAAGGGCCTTTCTCAAGGGCCCGAAGTGTGCAAGCTTGGCGATACTGGGGATCGAACCCGGATCTTCCGATCAGTAGCCCAGCGCCTTAGACCAGTGAAGTACACCCCCCTCTTTCAGCGTTATTGGAATGAGCACGCAAAGCGCACCCCCCCCCCCAACAAAAATTCGCATTATCACAAATTAGGTTCATGTTATAGTTCTGACGGCCCTCCAACTCACCTCCCATGTGGCCCTTTGGAAAAAATAAGTGCCCATCCCTGGTCAAAAGGGTTCTGTGGCTTCCCTTTATTGTGGGAAACGCCTCCAAATGTATCTTTGGTTGGTAAAGCGTGCCCCTGATCTAAACGCTTAACATTTATCAGTACAATACCCATTCATTCATTCATTCATTCATCTTGTATCGCTTTATCCGATCTTCCCTCGGGTCACGGGGAGTCTGTGTCTATCTCAGGCGTCTATGGGCATTAAGGCAGGATACACCCTGGATGGAATGCCAACCAATCACATACACACACAAACACACACACATTCACAATGACTGGGGAGGAAACCGGAGAACCCGGAGAAAAACCCCCTGAGACACGGGGAGAACATGAACAAACTCCACACACACATGGCCGAGACGGGCAATCGAACCCAGACCCTGAACTCTGTAGAGCCATTATGAACGTTCCTCCTCTCTCTCTCTCTCTCTCTCTCTCTCTCTCTCTCTCTCTCTCTCTCTCTGAGAATTTCCTGTCGTTTCAGTATCTGCCTTGTTTTTTTCCGTTTCATGATTTCAGCATGTTTGTGGCACGGCACTTCTCCAGGATACACAAACACCCTCGCGCCACACTCGCTGCCGCGCCCTGAAGATGTAAATATTTCCCCCGACTGGAAATCTCAGGTTGATTCTGACTCTGAAAGACGTCAGGACGCGTTAAAATACGAGTTAAAGCACACATTACACGTCGCTCACAGCCCAGCTCCAGGAGGGAGTCGTCTCTGCCGCTCCCTCACTTATGTGTGGGTTTGGAACCCGAGCAGGTTTTTGCGGTGAGTCAGCCTGGCGCATGGAGACGGTAACGGCCGTGTTTGCGTGGAGACGACAAAATTCTCCTTTTTCCTGAGGAAGGGAGTGGAGGCCTTGCATGGGGGAAATCCTTCAAAAGACTTTTACAGGCCCTGCATAAAATAATGCAACGTGCTGCACTGAAGGAGGTTTTAAATACACGAGTCTGTTTATGTAGGAAATGACTCGCAGCTAAATATTTATTTACACAAAAAAAAAAAAATATATATATATATATATATATATATAAGGGGCGATATATATATATATATATATATCTGTATATATATATATATATATATATATATATATATCTATATATATATATATATATATATAAATTTCAAAAATTTCTTTTACATCATTTAATTTTTCAAGGATATATATCCCTATATCCGTATATATATATATATATATATATATATATATATATATATATATATATATTCATTCATCTTCTACCGCTTTATCCGATCTTCCCTCGGGTCACGGGGAGTCTGTGTCTATCTCAGGCGTCTATGGGCATTAAGGCAGGATACATCCCTGGATGGAATGCCAACCCATCGCAGGGCACACACACACACACACACACACACACACACATTCATACACTAGGGACAATTTTCCAAGGTGCCAATCAACCTACCGTGCATGTTTTTGGACCGGGGGAAAACCGGAGAACCCGGAGAAAAAAAACCCCCTGAGGCACGGGGAGAACATACACAAACTCCACACACACATGGCCGAGACGACGGGAATCGAACCCGTACCCTGGCGGTGTGAGGCGAACGTGCTAACCACTACGCCACCGTGCCCCTATATATATATATATATATATATATATATATATATATATATATATATATATATATATATATATATATATATATATATATATATAGAGAGAGAGAGAGAGAGAGAGAGAGAGAGAGAGAGAGAGAGAATTGAGAGAGAGGAGGGTCGGGGTTTTGTATACAAAATTAATACATAAAAAAATAATAAATTGTGAAAAAAAGCAAAGTATTATTATTATTATTATTATTATTATTACTTATTATTAATAATCATTATTATATGACAGTGTCTAAAATTGATATTTCTTGTCTTAAAACAAAACAAAAATGTTTTTTTCAATAAAAAAATGTAAATGTGTGTCTAAATTGTATATTTCTTCTGTCTTAAATAAATAAAAATATATTGATATATTTTCCCAAATATTTTTGCTTGAAATATAAAAAAAAAAAAACAGAAAACAAAAGTAGATCTAATCAATTTTCGAGCGCTTTATTTCCTTCAGTTATAAAAAAAAAAAAACCCAAACACACACCCACACCTTTGTTTACACCTCTTATTATATGCAGAATAGGAAATGGACTTTTACTATGTTGGATAAATTCTCAGGGTTGCCAACAAATGAACAGTTTTTCATTCTTAATCAGTGCACATGTGATTATTAAAAATCACATTGGCTTTTAGTTTCTTCCTCATAACATATTAGGGAGTTTTTTTTTTCCTTCTTAAGAATAAACCTGGCACGGTGGTTTAGTGGTTATCACGTTCGCCTCACACCGCCAGGGTCCGGGTTCGATTCCCGTCTCGGCCATGTGTGTGTGTGGAGTTTGTGCATGTTCTCCCCGTGTCTCAGGGGGTTTTTCTCCGGGTTCTCTGGTTTCCTCCCCCGGTCCAAAAACATGTACGGTAGGTTGATTGGCACCTTGGAAAATTGTCCCTAGTGTATGAATGTGTGTGTGTGTGTGTGTGTGTGTGTGTGTGTGTGTGTGTGTGTGATGGGTTTGGCATTCCATCCAGGGTGTATCCTGCCTTAATGCCCATAGACGCCTGAGATAGACACAGACTCCCCGTGACCCGAGGGAAGATCGGATAAAGCGCTAGAAGATGAATGAATGAATGAACGAATGAAATCTGGAACAACATCCATTGAACAACATAGAATTGGATTGCTTTGATTTTTAAGGATAATTTTTTTTGTTTACACAAATTTTACTTGCATTTCCTTGAAAATAAAAGTCTGCTATATTTGTTTCTAATAAAAAGTATACGAATAAAACGTCTGTTATGCGTTAAAAGTGGTGTTGTTGTAACGTTATACGTCTTTTCCCGTGTTGCAGAACTTCTACCTATTGTGTTGAGAAATGTGAACTAACACGCTCCTGCACTCCTTCCACAAAAGGCAGAAAGACAAGGCGTTTTTTTGTGTGTGTGTGTGTTTTTTTTATCCTGTAATTTAAATAGTCAGTGCACATCCTTCTCGCATGCAAGTTCCAGGGCATGTTTCAACACGGCTTGTTTATGAGATTGATTCTTTTCCGAGAACGTGTCGGACGAGGGAACGTTATTATCGTCGCCTTTTATCGACTTGGCTTCGACGCAGATCTAATCCTAATCTTTTACTCTTTGTGTTTATTTTTATTAGGAGTTTGGAGAAAGCACTTTTACAGTTCCTGCGAGACAAAAATAAATAAATACAAAATTTCATTCCGGCAAAAGGAAAAAAAAAAAAAAAAACCCTTTGATTTTATCACCAAACAAATGTGGTTGCCAAATTCATTTAATTCTATTCAAATTTACCACCATAGTAACAAATACAGTACAAATTAAAGTGTTCTACATCATTTACTACCTATTATTTCATCGGAAACGCATTATTACCACAATCATACGCGTCAAACACTCCAATCTGGCAACCTCGGTATGTTTATTCGCATTAATATGTGTGCGGGGAAATAAAATTAAAAAAAGGAATTAATTTAATAAATATGGATTAATTAAAAAATGATATTTAAAAATAAATATGAATCTACGACTTTGATAGAAACAATGAAATCATTCCAATGCATATAAAAGTGTAAAAAAAAAAAAAAGTCAAATGTAAGAATCTGGCAACCCAGGAAGTTTTTCCTAAGAACAGGAGTTATGGGAATGTTTTACTCCACCTTCCCAAATGTGGATCCACTTTTCTTTCCACATTCATGTCGCTGGAAGTCGATTCACTTCTATAAACCCCGAACTGGGACTGGAATGGGGTGTCCAATAAAGTAAGTATAGTTTCTGATCCATTTTTATTTACGGTGTGTGTGTGTGTGTGTGTGTGTGTGTGTGTGTGTGTGTGTGTGTGTACCCAACACTAGACAAACACAATGTATACAGAGAATAAACCACCAGTGATATTTAATAACCCCTGTTTATCATTATAAGTGAACCTTATTATAACATCTGTAATCATCACAGTTATT
>JACRUU010000012.1:786321-796321 GCA_030449085.1 Kryptopterus vitreolus
GGACAAATTTCCAATAAGTCAATAAACCTGCATGTTTTTGGACCGGAGGAGGAAACCGGAGAACCCGGAGAAAAACCCCCTGAGGCACGGGGAGAACATGCACAAACTCCACACACACATGGCCGAGACGGGAATCGAACCCGGACCCTGGAGTGTGAGGCGAACGTGCTAACCACTAAACCACCGTGCACCCCTGCTGTATTATTATTATTATTATTATTATTATTATTATTTTAAGAACCGATCATTTGCACTGTAACAAATCTAGTGTCCTTGTTGGTGCTCCATTTTACGTAGCGTCCTAGATGAATATCGTGACATTTCACAGTGCACGCTATCTTAATGGGACGGCATTATTGGTTTTGAGGGACGTTGCAGTCAGTTCTAACCAATTTTTTGTTTTTGTTTTTGTTTTTGTTTTCCCCCAGGTTGCACTGAGTGAGTGAGGTCATAAAAAAGAGGTCAAAAAGACATCAAAGCACCTTTTTTTCCCCGAAAAAGACAGTCCAAGCTATGGACTGGAAGACGTTCCAGGCCCTCCTCAGCGGGGTGAACAAGTACTCGACGGCGTTCGGGCGCATCTGGCTGTCGGTGGTGTTCGTGTTCCGCGTCCTGGTGTACGTGGTGGCGGCGGAGCGGGTGTGGGGCGACGACCAGAAGGACTTTGACTGCAACATCAAGCAGCCGGGTTGCCCCAACGTGTGCTACGACTACTACTTCCCCATCTCGCACATCCGCCTGTGGGCGCTGCAGCTGATTTTCGTCACGTGCCCGTCCCTCCTCGTGGTCATGCACGTCAAGTACCGGGACGAGCGGGAGCGCAAGTACCGCGCCAAGCACGGCGCCGACGCCAAGCTGTACGACGACACGGGGAAGAAGCACGGCGGCCTGTGGTGGACCTACCTGATGAGTCTCTTCGTCAAGACGGGCATCGAGGTGGCCTTCCTCTACATCCTCCACCACATCTACCACAGCTTTCAGCTGCCGCGCGTCGTCAAGTGCCAGATCTTCCCGTGCCCCAACGTCGTCGACTGTTACATCGGGCGCCCTACCGAAAAAAAGATGTTCACCTACTTCATGGTAGGCGCCTCGGCCATCTGCATCGTCCTCAACATCTGCGAGATCTTCTACCTGCTGGCCAAGCGCATTTCCAGCTGCGCCAAGAGGACGAGGAGAAGACACCCGCAGCACTCCGTCCCGCTGTACAAACCGCCTTCCCGGGACCAGTATAGCAACTGCACGCTGCCCCTGCAGGACATGGAGCTCAAACCGCAATACAAGAGCAAGAACAAGCTCGGCGTCCCGCCCGCGGATTACAAGGCCAATTACATGCGGGCCTCGGCCCCGAACCTGAGCTTCGCCTGACTGCCGCATCATGAATAGACGTTTGGGAGGCACAAATATTCCCGATGGCATCTTTTCCCTGACAGAGCGATCGACGCACTTTAAACGACAGATCCGTTCCTCCGTCCGGCCCAAACAAACATGATACATGGCCCAAACCATGTCGAGTCCAAAACCAAAGATGCTGCTTGTTTTTTGTATGTACTGCGGCACGTCTTTCATCGCCATTAAGGATTTCCCGTCTGAAACGTACGCTCTTTTTATCCGCCCCAACATTCCTTCCTGTTTGGACATGTTTTTATTATACATTTACATTTACGGCATAAGGGGGGGGGCACGGTGGTTTAGTGGTTAGCACGTTCGCCTCACACCACCAGGGTCCGGGTTCGATTCCCGTCTCGGCCATGTGTGTGTGGAGTTTGTGCATGTTCTCCCCGTGTCTCAGGGGGTTTTTCTCCGGGTTCTCCGGTTTCCTCCCCCGGTCCAAAAAACATGCACGGTAGGTTGATTGGCACCTTGGAAAATTGTCCCTAGTGTATGAATGTGTGTGTGTGTGTGTGTGTGTGTGTGTGTGTGTGTGTGTGTGTGTGATGGGTTGGCATTCCATCCAGGGTGTATCCTGCCTTAATGCCCATAGACGCCTGAGATAGGCAGATATCCAGACGCCCCTTATCCAACTGAGCAGTTGAGGGTTAAGGCCCTTGCTCAAGGGCCCCACTAGTGGCATCCTGGTGTGGTGGTGGGGTTTGAACCCCTGCTATTCCGGTCCAGAGTCCAACACCACTTAACCACTGGGCTACAACCACCTGCCCTATTGTCTTGACTTTGATTTGCTCTTGGTGTAAGTAAACAAAAAGGCAAGTCCTAGCGACGGACAGGATTCGACTCGTTAGCGTCTCGTCTGAAAGGATCTTCACGCGTTCCCGCTTTACGCTTCCGTTTCGAGGTTCCGTGACGCCATATGCGCGGAATGACGGACACACGATGACATTGTGTTTTTTTCTCCTCCGCCCTTCATTAGAATGTATGTTTTTGTCATTCCTAAAAAACAAAACAAAAAAAAAAACTGCCACATAAGTGTTTTTTTGTTTGTTTGTTTGTTTGTTTTTTTTCGTTACAGTGAGCAGAATGTTTATATATTTCCTGACTGTCTGAATATTCCAGTCGGGGTCGGGAGGGGAGTGTCGATGTCATACAAGAAAAACAATTCAGAGGTAACGAATAAACACAGAGACCAAACAGTGAAACAGTTCTAACAATAATAATAATAATAATAATAATAATAATAATAATAATAGCATAACAATAAAATACAATCATTATTCAATAAATTTGTATAAATACATTAAATATTTATGATGAAATGCTAGATAAATATTGGAACTAATTATTATTATTATTGTTGTTATTATTATTATTATTATTATTATTATTATTATGAATAATAATAATATCACAATAAAATAAATAGTAATTATTCAGTAATTTGTATAAATAAATTAAATATTTGATGAAATGCTGGTTAAATTTTTATATTAAAAATAGAACTAATTATTATTATTGTTGTTTATATTATTATTATTATTATTATTATTATTATTATTATAATAATAATAATAATAGCACAATAAAATACAATCATTATTCAATAATTTGTATAAATAAATTAAATATTTATGATGAAATGCTAGATAAATATTGGAACTAATTTATTATTATTATTGTTGTTATTATTATTATTATTAATAATAATAATAATAATAATAATAATAATAATAATAATACAATAAAATACATAGTTAATTTATTCAATAATTTGTATAAATAAATTAAATATTTGATGAAATGCTGGTTAAATAAATTTATATTAAAAATAGAACTTATTATGATTATTATTATTATTATTATTATTGAGCCATTATACTTTTATTAAGCATTTATAAAGTATTTATACTTTTAAATGCTCTATATTTCAATGAAAACAAGTAGTAAATAAATAAAAGTGTATCTGGAAGGGATGTTGTTGATGAAGGTGGTGTGTGTGGATGATCCGGATCAGGGTGTGTCTGTACCTGAAGCGGATTTAACATTCCACACGTGCACAGACTCGCCGTGGATTCGAGCCGAAGCGTTTTCACAACGTTCCAAAATGAAAATCCCGGCAGGAGGAAAAAAAAAAAAAGGTCTCGTGTTGTTTATTCGACGGATTGTTTGCTTTTCATCCCGGCTCGGCAGCGAGTCAGTGCTGAGTCGAGTCAGTGTCGAGTCGAGTCGAGTCGAGTCGTGGAATGTGAGCGTTTACTGAAAATCAAAATGCAAATCTCGTTATGTCGTTTAATTATAGATATGCACATTAAAGGTTGTTTACTTCTTTTATTGTTACATTTGGTGTATATATTTTTACATATCTAAATAAAACATGTTGTATAAAAAAATTGTATTTGTCCTCAGTCAGTCTCTTGGGACGGGCCCCGGGGGGCCCCCGCTGTGTATGTGTGATAGATCTGAACATACAGGATGTCACTGAGACGATGGATTTAGACTGCGATCTTCTTCACTGTGAAGTGTCAAACACATGGAGGAGGAGGATGGAGGGAGGGAAAGAGGAGGATGAGAGATGAGAGAGGGATGGAGGGAAAGAAGAGGCATGAGAGATGAGAGAGGAGGAAAAGAGGAGGATGAGAGATGAGAGAGGGATGGAGGGATGAAAGATGAGAGAGGGATTGAGGGAAAGAGGAGGATGAGAGATTAGGGAGAGGATGAGATGGATGGGTGAAAGAGGAGGATGAGAGATGAGAGAGGAGAGAGGATGGAGGGAAAGAGGAGGATGAGAGATGAGAGAGGGATGGAGGGAAAGAAGAGCATGAGAGAGGGATTGAGGGAAAGAGGAGGATGAGAGATTAGAGAGGGATGGAGTGAAAGAGGAGGATGAGAGATGAGAGAGGGATGGAGGGAAAGAGGAGGATGAGAGATGAGAGAGGGATGGAGGGAAAGAGGAGCATGAGAGAGGGATTGAGGGAAAGAGGAGGATGAGAGATTAGAGAGGGATGGAGTGAAAGAGGAGGATGAGAGATGAGAGAGGGATGGAGGAAAAGAGGAGGATGAGAGAGGGATTGAGGTAAAGAGGAGGATAAGAGAGGGATGGAGGGAAAGCGGAGGGTGAGCGATGAGAGAGGGAGGGAAAGAGGAGGATGAGAGATGAGAGAAGGATGGAGGGAAAGAGGAGGATGAGAGATGGATTGAGGGAAAGGAGGATGAGTGATGAGAGGGATGGGGAAAGAGGAGGATGAGAGATGAGAGGGATGGAGGGAAAGAGGAGGATGAGAGATGAGAGGGACGAATAGAGGGAAAAGAGGTGGATGAGAGATGAGAGAGGGATGGAGGGAAAGAGGAGGATGAGTGATGAATGGAGGGAAAGAGGAGGATGAGAGATGAGAGAGGGATGGAGGGAAAGAGGAGGATGAGAGATGAGAGAGGGACAGATGCGGATGGAGGGAAAGAGGAGGATGAGAGATGAGAGAGGACAGAGGGAAAGAGGAGGATGAGAGATGGATGGAGGAGAAGAGGAGGATGAGAGATGAGAGAGGATTGGAGGGAAAGAGGCGGATGAGAGATGAGAGAGGGATGGAGGAAAGGAAAAGAGGAGGATTAAATGGAGGAAGGTAAGAGGAGATGAGTGATGAATGGAGGGAAAGAGGAGGATGAGAGAGGGATGGAGGGAAAGAGGAGGATGAGAGATGAGAGAGGGATGGAGGGAAAGAGGGGGATGAGTGATGGATTGAGGGAAAGAGGAGGATGAGAGAGGGATGGAGGGAAAGAGGAGGATGAGAGATGAGAGAGGGATGGAGGAAAAGAGGAGGATGAGAGATGAGAGAGGGAGGAGGAGGGAGGAAAGAGAAGAGGATGAGAGAGGGAAAGGTGAGAGGGAAAGAGGAGGATGAGAGAGGAGGATGAGAGAGAGAGAGGGATGGAGGGGAAAGAGGAGGATGAGAGATGAGAGAGGGATGGAGGGAAAGAGGAGGATGAGTGATGGATTGAGGGAAAGAGGAGGATGAGAGAGGGATGGAGGGAAAGAGGCGGATGAGAGATGAGAGAGGGATGGAGGAAAAGAGGAGGATGAGTGATGAATGGAGGGAAAGAGGAGGATGAGAGATGAGAGGGACTGAGGGAAAGAGGCGGATGAGAGATGAGAGAGGGATGGAGGAAAAGAGGAGGATGAGAGATGAGAGGGATGGAGGGAAAGAGGAGGATGAGAGATGAGAGAGGGATGGAGTGAAAGAGGGAGGATGAGAGATGAGAGAGGAGATGGAGAGAAGAATGAGGAGGATGAGAGATGAGAGAGGAGGATGAGAGGGAAGGGAAAGAGGCGGATGAGAGATGAGAGAGGGATGAGGAAAAGAGGAGGATGGATTGAGGGAAAGAGGAGGATGAGAGAGGGAAAGAGGAGGATGGAGGAAAAGAGGAGGATGAGAGATGAGAGGGATGGAGGAAAAGAGGAGGATGAGTGATGGATTGAGATAAAGAGGAGGATGAGAGATGAGAAGGATGGAGGGAAAGAGGCGGATGAGAGATGAGAGAGGGATGGAGGGGAAGAGGAGGATGAGAGATGAGAGAGGGATGGAGGGAAAGAGGAGGATGAGTGATGGATTGAGGGAAAGAGGAGGATGAGAGAGGGATGGAGGAAAAGAGGGAACAAACAAACACTAAGTTCTTAAAAAACTTAAAAGGAAAAAACTTCTTAAACCTTAAAAACTAACAAAAAACAAACTTCTTCAACTTAAATGCAACAAGCAAACAAATAAACATCTTAAACTTAAAACAAACAAACTTCTTGTGTATAAAAACAAACAAAAAACAAACTTCTTAAACTTAAAAGAAATAAACAAAAAAAATCTTAAACTTAAAAAACAAACAAAAAACAAACTTCTTAAATTTAAATGCAACAAACGAAAACAAACAAACAAATAAACGTCTTAAATTTAAACAAACGAAAACAAACCAAAAAACAAACTTCTTAAACTTAAAACAAATGAAAACAAACAAACAAACAAACTTCTTAAACTTAAAAAACAAACAAAAAGCAAACTTCTTAAACTTAAATGCAACAAGCAAACAAATAAACGTCTTAAACTTAAAAACTTCTTGTGTATAAAAACAAACAAAAAACAATCTTCTTAAACTTAAAAGCAACAAACGAAAACAAACAAACAAATAAACTTCTTAAACTTAAAAAACAAACAAAAAACAAACTTCTTAAACTTAAATGCAACAAGAAAACAAATAAACATCTTAAACTTAAAACAAACAAACCTCTTGTGTTAAAAAACAAACAAAAAACAAACTTCTTAAACATAAAAAACAAACAAAAAACAAACTTCTTAAACTTAAAAAACAAACAAACAAATAAACTTTTTAAACTTAAAAAACAAACAAAAAACAAACTTCTTAAACTTAAAAAACAAACAAAAAACAAACTTCTTAAACTTAAATGCAACAAGCAAACAAATAAACTTTTTAAACTTGAAACAAACTTCTTGTGTTAAAAAGCAAACAAAAAACAAACTTCTTAAACTTAAAAAACAAACAAACAAATAAACGTCTTAAACTTAAAAGAAATCAACAATATTTAAACGATATTAAATGATATTGTTTTATTTGTTTTATTGTTATTGTTATTCCTTTTATTTCATTTTATTCCTTATTCATTTCAAGTCAAAAGGCCCATAAATAGATAAATATATAAATATATGGATTTGAAGTCGCTGAAACTCTCCGTGACTTTTATTTATTAAATTTGATTTATTTTTAAGTATTTGAAAAGCTTTTAAGTTCATGAACATTAAAGCTGTAATAAATTATAGTATTTTGGTTATTTAAGTCCTTTCGAGAGGGCACTACGGTGATTTAGTGGTCATCACGTTCGCTTCACACTTCAGCGTCCGGGTTCGATTCCTGTCTCGGCCATGTGTGTGTGGAGTTTGTGCATGTTCTCCCCGTGTCTCAGGGGGTTTTTCTCCGGGTTCTCCGGTTTCCTCCCCCGGTCCAAAAACATGCACGGTAGATTGATTGGCACCTTGGGAAATTGTCCCTAGTGTATGAATGTGTGTGTGTGTGTGTGTGTGTGTGTGATGGGTTGGCATTCCATCCAGGGTGTATCCTGCCTTAATGCCCATAGACCCCTGAGATAGACACAGACTCCCCGTGACCCGAGGGAAGATCGGATAAAGCGATAGAAGATGAACGAATGAAGTTCTTTTGACGGCAAATATTTTTCTACTTTTATTCAAGTTTCTGATTTTTACAGGAGAAATATTTTGTATTTTTATACTTTTACTCCTTCATGATTCTTTAATGCGACTCGAGTTGCTTTAAAGAGTGATTCGTTCATTTTCGACTCATCACACAGAAACACAATCTCTACAGGAAACATTTCTCTGTTCTTTTAGTCCTACTCGTGTGTTGTTTGATCACATGACGTTATAAAGCCGATTAAAATGTTAATAGAACGCCAAAAACAAACCATTTAATAGAATCATCCGAATCATTTTGATTCAGATTCGGAGAATCAAGTCACTCAAATGATTCGATCTTCCCATTTGCTTCCCGTTTGTATAATCCCCGTGGAAGGATGTGCATTTTTTTTATTGTAGAACTTTTGCATTTAAGTCGTCTAGACTCGAGGACCAGAAGTATTGGGACGTCTGGCTTTTCCAGCCATTTGCGGTTCTTCCTTAACCACAATGTTACACAATACAGCACGATTGTACAGGATGTCTCTGATTCGCTGACGTGTTACGTTTTCTCTTCACTTGAATGAGGAAACAGAAACCGATCAAGTCTTTTAACATAGGGACAAAAGTTTGTGCACGTCTCACTATAATAGGTTATGAGCTCTAATAACAGGATCTGAGTTAATAAAGCTTCAAAGAGCTGCCTTTGTGCACAGGGTTATTCTTCTACTGGAAGCCCATATAGATGGAAATGTCAGGTGTGCCAATACTTTTGTACATGAAGAGTATTTTAATGATTCTCTAAATCGTTTGTTCCTTTAACAGGAGCGCCATTCTTTATTACCTCCTTTTGTCTGGTCATAGATCAGGCATATATGGGAAGCTTTACTACAATACTGTGTATATATATATATATATATATATATATATATATATATACTTATATATATATATATAAACTTAAAAGCAAACAAAAACAAACAAAAGTTCTTAAGCTTAAAAGAAACAAACTTCTTATGTTAAAAATCAAACAAAAACAAACAAAAAACAAAGTTCTTAAACTTAAAAAAAGAATTCATTTCCACACCACAACCACCACAATCACTACTGTGGTGATTGTTGTGATTGTGGTGATTGTGGGGAATTGTGGTGATTGAGGTGATTGTGGTGATTGTGAGGGGGGGAATTTGTGGTGATTGCTGTGATTGCTGTGATTGTGAGAATTTGTGGTGATTGCTGTGATTGCTGTGATTGTGAGAATTTGTGGTGATTGTGGGGATTGCTGTGATTGTGTGATTGTGATTGTGGGATTGTGGGGATTTGTGGTGATTGTGGTGATTGCTGTGATTGTGGTGATTGCTGTGATTGCTGTGATTGTGGTGATTGCTGTGATTGTGGTAATTGTGGGGATTGCTGTGATTGTGGGGATTTGTGGTGATTGTGGGGATTGCTGTGATTGTGGTGATTGTGGGGATTGTGGTGATTGTGGTGATTGCTGTGATTGTGGTGATTGTGAGAATTTGTGGTGATTGTGGTGATTGCTGTGATTGTGGTGATTGTGAGAATTTATGGTGATTGTGGGGATTGCTGTTATTGTGGTGATTGTGGGGATTGTGGGGATTGTGGTGATTGTGGTGATTGTGTGGATTTGTGTGATTGTGGGGATTTGTGGTGATTGTGGGATTGCTGTGATTTGTGGTGATTGTGGGGATTTGTGGGTTTTGTTGTGATTGTGGGAATTTGTGGTGATTGTGGTGATTTGTGGTGATTTGTGGATTGTGAATTGTGGTGATTGTGCTGATTGTGGTGATTGCGGATATTGTGGGGATTGTGATGATTGTGGGGATTTTGGTGATTGTGATGATTGTGGGGATTGTGGTGATTGTGGTGATTGTAGGGATTGTGGGGATTGTGGTGATTGTGGTGATTGTGGGGATTTGTGGGTTTTGTTGTGATTGTGGGGATTTGTGGTGATTGTGGTTGATTGCTGTGATTGTGTTGATTGCTGTGATTGTGTTGATTGCTGTGATTGCTGTGATTGTGGTGATTGTGGTGGATTGTGGGGATTTATGTTGTGATTGTGGTGATTGTGGTGGATTGTGGTGATTGTGGTGATTGGTGATTTGTTGGTGATTGTGGGAATTTGTGGTGATTGTGGGGATTTGTGGGGATTGCTGTGATTGTGGTGATTGTGGGGATTGTGGTGATTGCTGTGATTGTGAGAATTTGTGGTGATTGCTGTGATTGTGGTGATTGTGAGAATTTGTGGTGATTGTGATGATTTGTGGGTGATTGTGATGATTGTGGTGAATTTGTGGTGATTGCTGTGATTGTGGTGATTGTGGTGATTGCTGTGATTGTGAGAATTTGTGGTGATTGCTGTGATTGCTGTGATTGTGAGAATTGTGGTGATTGCTGTGATTGTG
>JACRUU010000012.1:801321-811321 GCA_030449085.1 Kryptopterus vitreolus
ACTTCCGGAATTTTTGTCCCACATAAACACTCGGAAGTATAAATAAAACATTGAAGGATAGATCTCAGATTCTGATGTCATGATTCAATGTTGAGCTTAGTCACGAGCACACACACACACACACACACACACACACACACACACACACACACACACACACACACACAACACACACACACACACACACACACACACACGCAACACACACACACACACACACACACACAACACACACACACACACACACAACACACAACACACACACACACACACACACACACACACACACACAACACACACACACACACACAAACACACACACACACACACAACACACACACACACACACAACACAACACACACACACACACACACACACACACACACACACACACACACACACACACACACACACACACACACACACACAACACACACACCCACACACAATAACACACACACACACACACAACCCACCCAAACACACCAAACAAACACACACCGTCATAACACTCACCCTAACACACCACACCACACACACACCACACACACAAACACTACACACCACACACACACAAACACACACACACCACACCCACAAACACACACACACACACACACACAGAGGAAGGAAGGCTAATTAACTGTGTGTACAGAAGGGAAATAATAACATTGCAGGATCCTGGTTGGGAATCTTTAATATAAATACGTTTGTGTGTTGCTTCATTCGTTTTTGTTTTTGCTCTACTTTTATAAATTTGCTCTAAAATTCTTCCCCTTTTATAATTTATCACCATTTTATTTTGTGACTGAGTGATTATACACAGAGGGGCACGGTGGTTTAGTGGTTATCACGTTCGCCTCACACCGCCAGGGTCCGGGTTCGATTCCCGTCTCGGCCATGTGTGTGTGGAGTTTGTGCATGTTCTCCCTGTGCCTCAGGGGGTTTTTTCTCCGGGTTCTCCGGTTTTTCCTCCCCCGGTCCAAAAACATGCACGGTAGGTTGATTGGCACCTTTGGAAAATTGTCCCTAGTGTATAGGTGTTGTGTGTGTGTGTGTGTGTCCTGGCGATGGGTTGGCATTCCATCCAGGGTGTATCCTGCCTTAATGCCCATAGACGCCTGAGATAGACACAGACTCCCCGTGACCCGAGGGAAGATCGGATAAAGCGCTAGAATGAATGAATGAATGAATGAAAATGATATATATACACTGATGTACAATATATTAGCCATCGCTGTGTCATTCATCCAACATTCCTGCTTTCACCATCAATTCATTCACATTCTGCTTTCACCATTTTCTCATTTTTCAATTAAAAAAATAAAACAAACAAACAAACAAACAAACAAACAAGGATTTCAATGAATGAGAAGAAAAAAAAATAATGAATGAATTAATTAATTAATTAATTAATTAATTAATTAATTAATTTAAAAAAAATACTAATATCTAATACTCCAGAACCAAACTACGGAAAGTCAAATTTCCTCTGGAATTGTTTTAATTTTATTTATTTATTAATTTATTTATTTTGAATTCCCAGGTGTATCCGGGCAGAATACGGGAATATATTTTTTAGACGTGTTCCAGCCATCAAATTAAAAATGACCTCCTTTATTTTCTCCATTAAACAGTGAAAATTCTCACATATCACTTTTGATATGCGTTTAATCATCAAATTCTGTTTTTGTTTATTTTTTTTTTTTTTACTTTTTTTTTTTTTTTACAGAATTGTTGATATAAATGACGTTAAAATGCTTCGCGTTAAATATTGTGGCTACCGATAAAATAAAACTGTATAATATCCCGTCTATAATAAAAGATAACGACGCAGATCAAGCAGCACAAAGACCTGTATAAGCTCCGCCCACTTTTGATCTAAACCTGATGTGATTTGTTGTTTCTGCAGTACTTAAAAAAAAAAAACACATACAAATTTTATGTATATTTTATGTATAATATACATTTTCTGAGGACGTAAGAATAATAATAATAATAAGCAAAGTAGGTAAACAAGTAAACAAATAGATAAATAAACAAATAGCGGTGAAATGCTTCGGGATTGAAAAGTAAACACTGTATTATTGTTTGTTGTGAGTGATGTCACCGTGTGGATGCCGAGTCCGTGCAGCATGTACACGACGTCCTCCGTCGCCACGTTTCCCGACGCTCCCGCGGCGTACGGACATCCACCCAACCCAGACACCGACGAGTCCACCACGCTGACGCCCTTCTGTACAAACAAACAAACAAACAAACAAACAAACAATCACGACGCTGCTGAAAAACGGGATTGAATGATCTGATCCGATGGTGTTTTTTTCTACCACGACAACTTTAACTCCTCGTTATTCAATTTATAAAAGTGTCTCCGAAATGTTTACATACATTTATTTACAAACATACAGTACTGTGCTCAAGTGTAAACAAATCCTCCCTGATCTGTAAACAAATCCTCCATTATCTGTAAACTGTAAACAATCTGTAAACAAATCCTCCCTGGTCTGTAAACTGTAAACAATCTGTAAACAAATCCTCCCTGATCTGTAAACAAATCCTCCCTGATCTGTAAACAAATCCTCCATTATCTGTAAACAATCTGTAAACAAATCCTCCCTGATCTGTAAACAATCTGTAAACAAATCCTCCCTGGTCTGTAAACTGTAAACAATCCAATCCTGTAAGGAAAGTAAACAAATCCTCCCTGATCTGTAAACAAATCCTCCATTATCTGTAAACAATCTGTAAACAAATCCTCCCTGATCTGTAAACAATCTGTAAACAAATCCTTCCTGATCTGTAAACTGTAAACAATCTGTAAACAAACCCTCCCTGGTCTGTAAACTGTAAACAATCTGTAAACAAATCCTCCCTGATCTGTAAACAAATCCTCCCTGATCTGTAAACAAATCCTCCATTATCTGAAACAATCTGTAAACAAATCCTCCCTAATCTGTAAACAAATCTGTAAACAAATCCTCCATTATCTGTAAACAATCTGTAAACAAATCCTCCCTGTAAACTGTCTGTAAACTGTAAACAATCTGGAAACAAATCCTCCCTGATCTGTAAACAAATCCTCCCTGATCTGTAAACAATCTGTAAACAAATCCTCCCTGATCTGTAAACAATCTGTAAACAAATCCTCCCTTATCTGTAAACAATCTGTAAACAAATCCTCCCTTATCTGTAAACAATCTGTAAACAAATCCTCCCTCGTCAAACCCTCCCTCCTGATCTGTAAACAAATCCTCCCTTATCTGTAAACAAGTCCTCCCTTATCTGTAAACAATCTGTAAACAAATCCTCCCTGATCTGTAAACAATCTGTAAACAAATCCTCCCTGATCTGTAAACAATCTGTAAACAAATCCTCCCTGATCTGTAAACAAATCCTCCCTGATCTGTAAACAATCTGTAAACAAATCCTCCCTTATCTGTAAACAATCTGTAAACAAATCCTCCCTATCTGATCTGAAACAATCTGTAAACAAATCCTCCCTTATCTGTAAACAATCTGTAAACAAATCCTCCCTGATCTGTAAACTGTAAACAATCTGTAAACAAATCCCTCCCTGATCTGTAAACAATCTGTAAACAAACCCTCCCTGATCTGTAAACAATCTGTAAACAAACAAATCCTCCCTGATCTGTAAACAATCTGTAAACAAACCCTCCCTGATCTGTAAACAATCTGTAAACAAACCCTCCCTGATCTGTAAACAATCTGTAAACAAACCCTCTGTAAACAATCTGATCTGTAAACAATCTGTAAACAAATCCCCCTCCCTGATCTGTAAACAATCTGTAAACAATCCTGTAAACAATCTGTAAACTCCCTGATCTGTAAACAAATCCTCCCTAATCTGTAAACAAATCCTCCCTGATCTGTAAACAATCTGTAAACAAATCCTCCCTGATCTGTAAACAATCTGTAAACAAATCCTCCCTGAATCTGTAAACAATCTCCATGATCTGTAAACATCTGTCGTATCTGTAAACAAATCCTCCCTGATCTGTAAACAATCTGTAAACAAATCCTCCCTGAAACAATCTGTAAACAAATCCTCCCTGATCTGTAAACAATCTGTAAACAAATCCTCCCTGAAACAATCTTTTCTTGCCTCCTAAAAAGAAACTCTCGAGAATATTTCAATCTCAAAATGTCAAAGCATAAATAATACGGAGTCATATCTACAGGCCGAAAGTTTTGGCGCCCCAGGGGTCACCCCCCCCCCCCCCCCCCCCCCCCAAGTCGGGCCCCCGTGGTTCTGACCTGCAGCGCGACCAGGATGTTGGCGAGCGCCTGGCCGTACGTGTCGTGGCAGTGAACGGCGAGGGCGTCGACCGGAACCTCCTTCATCACCGCCTCCAGCATCTGGGACATGCCACCCGGCGTCCCCACACCGATCGTGTCGCCCAGGGAGACTTCGTAACATCCCATCGCGTACAGGCGCTTCGCCACCTCCGCTACCTTCCGCGGAGAAACCGTCCCTTCGTAAGGACATCCCAGGACACACGACACGTAGCTGGAACACACACACACATATACACACACACACACACACACACACACACACACACACACACACACATATTTATATATATATATATATATATATATATATATATCTATATATACACACACACACACACACACACACACACACACACACACACACACACACACACGTGTGTTAGTTTTGCGATTTTAATGATGATTTATGCAGATGAACATTTAGAGAGGGAAATCCGTGTTGCATCACCCGCGCACGGGAACTCCTTCCTGTCTGGCCGCTGACATCACTTCCTGGAAGCGCTGCAGACTCTCCTCTACCGAACAGTTAATGTTCTTCTTGCTGAAAAGTTCCGAGGCGGCGCCGAATATCGCCACTTCCCTCGCTCCGGCCTTCATTCACCTGCCACACGGAGAGAGGAGAGAGAGAGAGAGAGAGAGAGAGAGGAGAGAGAGAGAGAGAGAGAGAGAGAGAGAGAGAGAGAGAGAGAGAGAGAGAGCACTCTGAGACGCCTGCACACATTACCAAACAACAAACAACAAACAAACAAAAACAACAAAACAAAAACACGGGTGAAAACAACCAACATCATCCCCTTCTTTCTCTTCTCCTTTTCTCCCTTCTTTCTCTTATCATCTTTCTTTTCTCTCTTCTTTCTCTTATACCCTTCTTTCTCTTCTCCTTTTCTCCCTTCTTTCTCTTATTATCTTTCTTTTCTCTCTTCTTTCTCTTATACCCTTCTTTCTCTTCTCCTTTTCTCCCTTCTTTCTCTTATCATCTTTCTTTTCTCTCTTCTTTCTCTTCTCCTTTTCTCCCTTCTTTCTCTTATCATCTTTCTTTTCTCTCTTCTTTCTCTTATACCCTTCTTTCTCTTCTCCTTTTCTCCCTTCTTTCTACTATCATCTTTCTTTTCTCTCTTCTTTCTCTTCTCCTTTTCTCCCTTCTTTCTACTTATCATCTTTCTTTTCTCTCTTCTTTCTCTTATACACTTCTTTCTCTTCTCCTTTTCTCCCTTCTTTCTACTATCATCTTTCTTTTCTCTCTTCTTTCTCTTCTCCTTTTCTCCCTTCTTTCTCTTATCATCTTTCTTTTCTCTCTTCTTTCTCTTCTCCTTTTCTCCCTTCTACTTTCTTTTCTCTCTTCTTTCTCTTCTGCTTTTCTCCCTTCTTTCTCTTATCATTCTTTCTTTTGCTCTCTCTTCTTGGCTTATAACTGCTTTTCTCCCTTTTCCTCTTATCTTAGGGATCTTCTTCTCTCTTCTTTCTCTTCTCCTTTTCTCCCTTCTTTCTCTTATCATCTTTCTTTTCTCTCTTCTTTCTCTTCTCCTTTTCGATCTTTCTTTTGTCTCTTCTTTCTCTTCTCCTTTTCTCCCTTCTTTCTATTATCTTTCTTTTCTCTCTTCTTTCTCTTCTCCTTTTCTCCCTTTTTCTCTTCTTATCTTATCTGGGGCTTTTTAGCTCTCTTCTTTCTCTTCGGCCTTGGGTTGGTTCGCCTCCTTCTTTCTCTTATCATCTTTCTTTTCTTTCGCGCGGACGGGTCTTCTCCTTTTCTCCCTACAGGTATCTCGGCGGGAGCTTCTCTTATCTCGATCTTTCTTTTCGGGCTCTTTCTTTCTCTTCTCCGGAGCATTCTTTCTCCCTTTAGGAGGAGCTCCTCTTTCTCCCTGCACCTCTCGGATTCTTTCTTTCATCTTCTCTTTCTTTTGATCTCTATCTTTCTTTTCTCTCTTCTTTCTCTTCTCCTTTTCTCCCTTCTACCATCTTTTGGCTCTTCTTCTTATCTTGCTCCATTTTCTTTAGTCTCTTCTTCTTTCTCTCTCCGTGTTCTCCCTTCTATTAGCATCTTCTTTCTCTCTCTGTTCTCTTCTTTCTCTTCTCCTTTTCTCCCTTCTTTCTATTATCTCTTTCTTTTCTCTCTTCTTTCTCTTCTCCTTTTCTCCCTTCTACCATCATCTTTCTTTTGTCTCTTCTTTCTCTTCTCCTTTTCTCCCTTCTTTCTCTTATCATCTTTCTTTTCTCTCTTCTTTCTCTTCTCTTATTCTCCCTTCATTCTCTTCTACCTTCTTTCTCTTCTCCCTTCTAATCTTCTTTCTCTCCTCTTCTCTCTCTCCTCCCTCACTTCTCCTCCATAATGTTTGTGTACATGTTATTTAGTATAATTTATATGTTTATTATGGATTAATAACATTTTAACACAAACACAATCTCGCGCGTTTTTTTTTTTTTTACCTGCATTCGGTCAAAACTTGTCGATATAAAATTATATAAATAAATAAAAATAAACTCGTAAAATCACTTTATAATTCTTTAATTTTTATACTATTATAAATTAAAAGCGATTTTATTGGATAAAACTGAGATTTATTTGAGAGGTGATAAAACGGTGTTTATTATGGGATGCGCTTACGGCGGCTCGGTAGCCCTTCAGGTTCGGCGTCAGCACTGGATAATTCACTCCGGACTTCCTGTCGATGCCTCGCATCACTTCCTCCTGATCGGCCATCTATAAACGCAACAAACCCACAGTGACTCCAGGCGTCCTCGTTACACCAGGATAACGATGCAATGATTTTAGGTACCATAAAGCAGGGACGTGGTAGCCCTGTGGTTAGACCCGGAAGATGACAGGTTCAAACCCCACCGCCACCAAGCTACCACTAGTGGGGCCCTTGAGCAAGGCCCTTAACCCTGCTCCGTTGTAAGTCGCTATGGATAAGTGCGTCTGACTAACGCTATAAATGTTTTTGGATTTTGTATTTGGAAGGCCACACGTTCAAATCCCGGCATCATTGAGTCGGGCCCTTGAGCAAGGCCCCTAACCCTGTTATAAATCAGCTCTGGATAAGATAAGGACGCCTGAGAAATCTTATTACGGATGCCTTCGTGTGTGTTCAAGGCTTTATCAAACCAAAAGTCTAATCTGTGTTAAATCTGTACGATTCTGTTCAAGTCAATTCAATTGGGCCCCTGAGTAAGGCCCCCTAACGATCCACTCCCCTTTCCTATCTTGTATTCTTTTGACCGCCTTCCTTTCTTCCTTCTTTATTTTCCAAACGTACTTCTTTATTAATTATCAATATTATTGACGTTTTTAATTCGATTGTTATTGTAACACGTAACGTTCCGTAACGAGTCCCAATAAACCGAAAAAAAACTCCCAGGAAAAGAAACACTTTCATTAATGTGGAGATTCCCAGCGGTGTAATGATTAAGGCAGAATCCCTGTCACTTTATATTAATTATTGTGACTAACTAAACCCAAACAACAAATAAATAAATAAATAAATAAACGTTCAGTGCATCCACTCACACTTCCTAAATTTCCCCCAATGACGCCCCCTAGCTGCGCATTCACACCAGGTACGATCTCCTCACTATATTAGCGTATATTAGTGTATGGAACCTTACGCAAGCGCATCGCATTCCCAAATCCGTATTACTGCAATAAAGCGCATTTTTACTGAACGCAATAAAGCGCTTCCGTATAACCTAAACACCGTATCACCAGTTTATATGGAAAAGCAACCGGAACACAATTCTTAAAGGAGCCACGTCCCATATTTTACACTTCAAACCAACACTAAACAAATAACATTGTATTGTTTTTAGCATTCTGGTTAAGCAGGAAGACGCCACGTTAATGAATATAACAGAGTGAAAGAGGCTTTTAGATGTTGTAGATGCACTACAGGGTCACTGTGGGGCCCCTGAGTAAGGCCCCTAACCTTCCACTGTCCTCTCCTTCGCTTTCCTATCTTGTATTCTTTTTACATCTTTCCTTTCTTCCTTCTTTATTTTCCAAATTTCCTTCTTCGTGTTTCCGTTCCTTTGTTCCCCCCTTCCGTCTTTTCAATCATTCTCTCTTTTCCACTTTTCGTTTCTTCCTTCTTTTCCTTCCGTTCATCCTTCCTTCCTGTTTTTTATCCCGCTCGTCCCTCCATTCCTTTAATTTGCCCTTCCCTCTTCCCTTCCTCCTTTACCTCCTTTAATTCCCCACTCCATGGGTGTTCTTTACTTCCCCTCCCTTTGCCTTCCTCCTTTATCCAATCCCTTCTTTTCCATCCTTTATTTCACATGTTTTTTACATCCCTATAATCTTTTCTTCCCTTCTCCCTTTTCCACCATTCCATTTTATGCTTCCTTCCTTTCGTCCTTCCTCCTTTTCCTCCACTACGTTCTTTTTCTTTCCTTCCGTCCAATTGCCACATTTTCCCCTCGTCTTCTCTTCGTTTCCTTCACTTTCCTCCTTTCTTTTTCCTTCCCTTCCCGGATTCTCCTACACTTTTCCACCATTTTCCTTCCATTTCCTCCCGTTTCATTGTTTTTTTCCCCCTCCTTTCTTCTTGTACGTCGGGAACGTTTCCCGGAAGCGAGAGATCACCTGCGGGACCCATTTGGGCGAGACAAAGCTGGTGGCCTCGATGACAGGAAGTCCCGCCTCCGAGAGCATGTCGATCAGACGGATCTTCACCTCGGCCGGGACGATGGTCTGTGTGTGAGAGAGAGAGAGAGAGAGAGAGAGAGCACAGGGAACGTTTCTTTATCATCCGCATTACGTCACAGGAACGATCCCGGAACGCTTCTTTCACCTTCTCGTTCTGCAGTCCATCTCTGGGTCCGACCTCCACGATCTTCACTCGCTCGGGAAGAGACCCGCTCGCATGCACGCTAATCTACAGAGAGACACAGGATGAAGGGAAGAGTTTTAACGCGAGGTCACAGGGAGCGCTTTTGCTTCGTGACGGATTGAAGTTCACGACGTCATGGCGTTCCGTGAGAACAGTGCGGTTCAGACCGGATCCGACCAGACGTGTCAGGTAAGTCACATGGCCGGAGGGCGTCTGTAGTAAGCAGGAATTCGTCTGTCGCACCGGAATACATCACAAATGCCTGAGATGTGTGTGTGAGGATCCGTGACGGGTGTGTAGGCGGAATTCCAGTCACACAACAAATGTCATGGCAACCTTTTTTTTTTGCGTTAAAAAACACACACACAGGGGCACGTTCGCCTCACACCACCAGGGTCCGGGTTCGATTCCCGTCTCGGCCATGTGTGTCTGGGCCATGTGTTGTGGAGTTTGTGCATGTTCTCCCCGTGTCTCAGGGGGTTTTTCTCCGGTTTCCTCCCCCGGTCCTAAAAACATGCACGGTAGGTTGATTGGCACCTTGGAAAATTGTCCCTAGTGTATGAATGTGTGTGTGTGTGTGTGTGTGTGTGATGGGTCGGCATTCCATCCAGGGTGTATCCTGCCTTAATGCCCATAGACGCCTGAGATAGACACAGACTCCCCGTGACCCCGAGGGAAGATCGGATAAAGCGCTAGAAGATGAATGAATGAATGACCACACACACACACACACACACACACACACACACACACACACACACACACACACACACACACACTATGGGCCACAATCATTTATATAGTAGTACGATTATCTTTCTCTTCTCATATTGCTAGCGTTACTCGCTCTTCT
>JACRUU010000012.1:816321-831321 GCA_030449085.1 Kryptopterus vitreolus
TGTGGGAATTATGGAGAGTAGAAGGAAATGACAGGCTGGAATACCGGAATTATGGAGAGTAGAAAGCTATGGGCTGGAGGAATACCGGAATTATGGAGAGTAGAAAGCTATGGGCTGGAGGAATACCGGAATTATGGAGAGTAGAAAGCTATGGGCTGGAGGAATACCGGAATTATGGAGAGTAGAAAGCTATGGGCTGGAGGAATACCGGAATTATGGAAGCTAAGTGCCTATGAGGGGCTGAAATATGGGAAGAGTAGAGGAGTTAGCACTAGGGTGGTGGAATACAGGAATTTTTTAAGGTATGAGGCTATGAAGGGCTGGAATATGGGAATTATGGAAGGTAGGAGGCTATGAGGGGGCAGGAATATGGGAATTATGGAAGGAGATTAGAAACCGACGGGGTGGTGGAATATAGGAATTACATATGGTAGGAGGATATGAAGGGCTGGAATATGGGAATTATGGGATGGAATACAGGAATTTTGGATCATAGAAAGATATGAGGTGGTGAAATGTGGGAATTATGGAAGGTAAAAGGATATGAGGGGCTGGAATATGGGAATGATGGACTGTTGGGAGGCTATGAGGGGCTGGAATATGGGAATGATGGACTGTTGGGAGGCTATGAGGGGCTGGAATATGGGAATGATGGACTGTTGGGAGGCTATGAGGGGCTGGAATATGGGAATGATGGACTGTTGGGAGGCTATGAGGGGATGGAATATGGGAATGATGGACTGTTGGGAGGCTATGAGGGGATGGAATATGGGAATTGTGGAGTAGGAGGCTTTGAGGGAGTAGAATACAGGAATTGTGGAAGGAATGAGGGGTTGGAATATGGGAATTATGGAAGGCAGAAAGATAAGAGGTGGTGGAATATTGGTATTATGGCAGGTAGGGAATGATGGAAGAGTAGAATACAGGAATTATGGAAGGTAGGACTGGATGGTAGGCTATGAAGGGATGGAATACGGGAACTTTGGAGCGTAGAAAGATTGGAGGTGCTGAAATATGGGAATTATGGAGAGTAGAAAGCTAAGGGGTGGTGGAGTACGGGATTTATGTAAGGCAGAAGGACACGAGGGGCTGGAAAGCAGGAATTTTGGAGCGTGGAAAGCAATGGGGTGGTGTAATATGGGAATTTGGGAGAGTAGAAAGATACGGGTGGTGGAATACGGGAATTTCTTAAGGTAGGAGGCTACGAATGGATGGAATACAGGAATGATGGAGAGTAGAAATATATGGGGTGGTAGAATATGGGAATTATGGAAGGGATCTTATGAGGGGGTGGAATATGTGAATTGTGTAATGTAGGATGCTATGAAGGGACGGAATATGGGAGTTATGGAGAGTAGGAGGCTATGAGGGAGTAGAATACAGGGATTATGGAGAGTAGGAGGGCTAGGAGGGGCTGGAATATGGGAATTATGGAAGGTAGGGAATTATGGAAGAGTAGAATACAGGAATTATGGAAGGTAAGAGCGCTAGGAGGGGCTGGAATATGGGAATTATGGAGAGTAGAAAGCTACAGGGTGGTGGAATATGGGAATTATGGAAATTAAGGAATTATGAAAGGTAGGACATCTAGGCGGGGCTGGAATATGGGTATTATGGATATTAGGAAGCTACAGAGTGGTGGAATATGGGAATTATGGAGAGTAGAAAGCTATAGGGAGGTGGAATACGGGAATTCTGGATATTAGGAAGCTACGAGGTGGTGGATTACACAGGTAAGATAGGAGGTGATGTATGGAAGTAAAAATGGTGAAAAAGGTAGAGACTGGAAATATTTCAATTATATGAGCGTCTATGGGTTAGGGGCCTTGTTCTGGGGCCCGGCACTGGCAGTCTGGTGGATTTGATCTTATCCACTGGCCTACTCGACGTAGCTATGGGACGTAGGAATAAAAGGATGGCAGATGGAAAAGGGAATCAGGGGCAAAATAATAATAATAATAATAATAATAATAATAATAAAAAAAGAAGACGGCGTAAAAATAAAACCCATCTCACCGTCTCAAAGTGGCTACGCAGGTGTTCGAGACGGGTGAAGCGTTTACTGCAGGCCTGGCAGGGGTACGGTCTCTCGCCCGTGTGGCACCTCAGGTGTCTCTTGAGATCCGCCTTCCTTTTCACCGTGTGTGTGCAGAACGGGCATTTAAAGCGCATTGTGGGGGCGGAGTCTGCGGGGAAAAAAACACATGGTTATGTCTTGGGCATTGAACGACGCCCGTCTCGTCCTTCCTCTTTTCCTCCGTCCTGGGCATTCTTCTCCCCCCCTCCGTGTGTCTCTCCTCTGTACACCTGTCCAAACCATCTCACTCTCTCCTCCATCACCTCGTCTCCAAAACATCCTACACGTCCCCCTCATAAGCTCATTTCTAATCCGCTCCATCCTCGTCTACTCCCAACCAACATCTCCTCCACCTCCAGCTCCGCCTCCTGTCTTTTAGACCACGCCCCCATACGGTCTCTAAACTGTAACAACATCGCCGGTCTCACCTATAAACGTTTCCTTTCACTCTTACAGATACTCTTCTATCACACATCACTCCTGTAACACTTCTCCACCCGCTCCACTCTGCATTCTTCACTTCTCCATCCGCTCCACCCTGTTCAAACTCTTTTCTCCACCCGCTCCACTCTGCATTCTTCACTTCTCCATCCGCTCCACCCTGTTCAAACTCTTTTCTCCACCCCGCTCCACTCTGCATCTTCACTTCTCCATCCGCTCCACCCTGTTCAAACCTTTTCTCCACCGCTCCACTCTGCATCTTCACTTCTCCATCCACCCGCTCCACCCTGCCTGCAATTCTCTTCTCCACCCGCTCCACCCTTCCCACGCTCTTCTCTTTTCCACCCGCTCCACTCTGCATTCTTCACTTCTCCATCCGCTCCACCCTGTTCAAACTCTTTTCTCCACCCGCTCCACTCTGCATTCTTCACTTCTCCATCCGCTCCACCCTGTTCAAACTCTTTTCTCCACCCGCTCCACTCTGCATTCTTCACTCTCCATCCGCTCCACTCCATCTTCACCGCTCCACCCTGCCCAAACTCTTTTCTTCACCACCCGCTCCACCCTGCCTGCACTCTTCTTCTCCACCCGCTCCAGCCTGCCCGCACTCTTCTTCTCCACCCGCTCCACTATGCCTGCTCTCTTTTCTCCACCCGCTCCACCCTGCCTGCTCTCTTTTCTCCACCCACTCCACCCTGCCTGCTCTCTTTTCTCCACCCACTCCACCCTGCCTGCACTCTTTTCTTCTCCACCCGCTCCACTATGCCTGCTCTTTTCTCCACCCACTCCAGCCTGCCCAAACTCTTCTTCTCCACCTGCTGTCTGCACTCTTTTATTCACTTCTCTACCCTTTTTTCACTATTTTCTTCACCCACTCCACCCTGCCTGCACTCTTTTATGCACTTCTCCACCCACACCACCCTACCTGCACTCTTTGCTTCACTTCTCCACCCGGCCTACACTCTTTTCTCCACCCGCTCCACTCTGCCGCCACTCTTTTCTCCTCTTCACCATCCACTACACCCTACCTGCACTCTTTGCTTCACTTCTCCACCTGCTCCACCCTGCCTGCACCCTTTTATTCACTTCTCCACCCTGCCTACACTCTTTTATTCATTTCTCCATCCACTCCACCCTGCCTACACCTTTTACTCTTTTATTTTCTCCATCCACACCAACCTGCCTGCACTTTTTTATTCTCTTCTCCACCCTTCGTACACTATTTTTCCCCCACCCACTCCACCCTGCCTGCATTCTCTTCTCTTCTCCACCCTGCCGTCACCCTTTTCTCCACCCTGCACTGTTTTTTTCCCCACCCACTCCTCCCTACCTGCACTCTTTTCTTCACTTCTCCACCACACTCTCCATTACTTGGCACTGTTGACCCCCAGGCACTTAAAACTCCACCACCATCTCCACCTCTTCCCCCTGCAACCTCCATTCACACACCCTGTCTTACTCCTACTGACTGTCATTCCCCTTCTCTCCAACACGTACCTCCACCCGCTCCCTACTCTCACCACAAATCACAATATCATACACAAACATCATAATCCATTGCGAGTCACGTCTACGATGACATGAGGGGCTGGAATACGGGAATTCTGGAGAGTAGAAAGCGACAGATTGGTGGAATATGGGAATTCTGGAGAGTAGAAAGCGACAGATTGGTGGAATATGGGAATTCTGGAGAGTAGAAAGCGACAGATGGTGGAATATGGGAATTCTGGAGAGTAGAAAGTGACAGATTGGTGGAATATGGGAATTCTGGAGAGTAGAAAGCACAGATTGGTGGAATATGGGAATTCTGGAGATAGAAAGCGACAGATGGTGGAATATGGGAATTCTGGAGAGTGGCGACAGATTGGTGGAATTGGGAATTCTGGAGAGTAGAAAGCGACAGATTGGTGGAATATGGGAATTCTGGAGAGTGAAAGCGACAGATTGGTGGAATATGGGAATTCTGGAGAGTAGAAAGTGACAGATTGTAATATGAATTCTGGAGAGTAGAAAGTGACAGATTGGTGGAATATGGGAATTCTGGAGATAGAAAGTGGTGGAATATGGGAATTCTGGAGAGTAGAAAGCGACAGATTGGTGGAATATGGGAATTCTGGAGAGTAGAAAGCGACAGATTGGTGGAATATGGGAATTCTGGAGAGTAGAAAGCGACAGATTGGTGGAATATGGGAATTCTGGAGAGTAGAAAGCGACAGATTGGTGGAATATGGGAATTCTGGAGAGTAGAAAGCGACAGATGGTGGAATATGGGAATTCTGGAGAGTAGAAAGTGACAGATTGGTGGAATATGGGAATTCTGGAGAGTAGAAAGCGACAGATTGGTGGAATATGGGAATTCTGGAGAGTAGAAAGCGACAGATTGGTGGAATATGGGAATTCTGGAGACCTGTAGACCACGACAGATTGGTGGAATATGGGACGGCAAACAGGAAAGGGCTCAGAGTCGATCCCTGATGCAATCCCACCTCCACATTGAACCGGTCAGTCATTCCTACTGCATACTTCACATGGTCCACATGTGTCCTGCACCACCCTCACATCCTTCACTGCTCCACCTTCCTCCACCCGTATACGTCACCTACGCTCCTCCTTCTTCTTAAAATATGTATCCATGGTATTTGTGTATCGTTACACCTGGAATATTTACTGATCGCTTGACGATGATGATGATGATGGGCGCTCACCTTTGTTAAAAACCCCCATGACTCCGATGATGGTAGGCAGGGTGGCATAGAGTTCGTCCGCTTTTTGCGTTCCCGCCGGCGCCCTCTGGAGGTCGATCGGCGAACTTTCGTCCGGAGTGTAGCGATGCGTGGCCGACCGTTTCCTGGTTCCTCTCCTCCTGGGCTCGGAAATGCCGTCGAACGGCGTCACCTGCTCCTCCTTCAAGCTGGTCTCCGCCTGGCATTGCGGGCTCTGGTCGCTCATCACCTCTGCCTCGTACTCGTCGTCGTCGTCCTTTCCGTCGTCATGGGGCTCCCACAGGAGGCCCGCAGGGAGCTGGGCGTCCTCGCTCCCGTCCTTGGCACTGATTTCGAGCGAGGACTCTATGAAGGCCTTGCAGTAAGCGATGACGTTGTCCATCTGCAGGTAACTGGCCGCAGACATCACCTCGATAACGTTGGTGCTGTCCAGAGCCAGGTGACCCGAGTATACAAAGTCCAGAATGGTGGCAAAGGTGTCCGAGGCGAAGGCGTCGAACGAGGCCCTGGCAGGCTCCAGGCTGTCCCTCGCGCCCTGAGATAGCAGCATGCGGAAGTAGCCGCTGCTCCCGAACAGGACGTTGCGGTGCGCCCGGAAAAGGCGTCCACCTACCAGCACGCTGCAGTCGCAGAACAGCTCCTGCCGCCGCTGCTGGTCCAACTGCTTCAGGAGGCAACTGTGGTGGCTGGCAGACATGTCAGCGCTCGTCCATCTGTGCACCGGCCTGAAACGACATCCAAAAACACAGCTCAATGGTAAAGGAGGAGGAGGAGGAGGATGAGGAGGAGGGGTTCAGATGGATATGAACTGAAGAAAGGGGGAGGTATAAAAAGAATAAAGCGAGTGTTGGTAGTGGGAGGCTAGAAGGTGGTAAAATAAACCAATAAGCTACATTAATATTCGCTCTCATGTTCTCTATCATATATATATTATATATATATATATATATAGATATATATATAATATATATATATATATATATATATGTGTGTGTATGTAGTAATGTATGTGTGTGTGTGTGTCTATATATAGATATTAGATATATATATATATATATATATATATATATATATATATATATATATATATATATATATATATATATATACATAATATACATACATACATACATATACACACACACATACATATATATATATATATATATATATATATATATATATATATAAGGAAATATGTAATAATAAAAATATTTATGTAATTTATGTAATTTAAAATATTTAATCGCGATTAATCGGACGACCGGTACGAGTGAAGTCCGGATTAATCGCATTTTAATCGAGCGCATACCATAAACACATTTCATATTCCAAATCTGTCTCGAATTGTAAGTTATAAATGTTACAAATATAAATGTTATCTACAAAGCTACATTTCAAAATCTCTCCCTTTAATAAAATTATTTCATGTTTATTTCAAATATTGTTCTTTTAATGTTAAACTTCTTGTTCGTTTCAACGTCAATCGTTTTAAATGTGCGTTTTAAGTGTAAAATACGGGACGTGGCTCCTTTAAGAATGATGTTCCGGTTTCGGTTGCTTTTCCATATAAACTGTATAAACGGTAATATACGCTAATATAGTGAGCCGCTCGTACCTGGCGTGAATGCGCAGCTAGGGGGCGTAATTGGGGGAAATTTAGGAAGCGAAGCACGTTAAAACACATCTCTTTTATATTCCAGCGCTATTACAAGCGGTACCGCGACTGAGGAAAGATCACAGCCGAGTTTCTTTATACATTTAGGTTATTTATTTATCTATTTATTTGTATTTAAGTCTTTGTTGAGTGAAAGAGCGGATAATAACGAGCGCTGCGTTAATACAAAAAAATCTGTGCCGAATTTGCGAATCATTTCTTTTTGGTTTTACACTTTTAATGAAATGTATTATTTATTCACTTTTATTTGATCTATCCAATTTCAAATCACTATTTAATTCACTATAAGTGTATCGAATGAATTCTCCTGTATTTCTATATATTTTATTATGGTCAAAAAATAATATATTAGTGCCTTAGGGGGTTTTTCTCCGGGTTCTCCGGTTTCCTCCCCCGGTCCAAAAACATGCACGGTAGGTTGATTGGCACTTTGGAAAATTGTCCCTAGTGTATGAATGTGTGTGTGTGTGTATGTGTGTGATGGGTTGACATTCCATCCAGGGTGTATCCTGCCTTAATGCCCATAGACGCCTGAGATAGACACAGACTCCCTGTGATCCGAGGGAAGATCGGATGAATGAATGAATGAAGAATATATTATTTAAAATAAAGCATTTACAAAAACACAAGCTCGATAAATTCGGTCATCATTGTGTGCGTTATTAAAATAACCGTAAAAAAATAAAGAAGGATTCGCAAGTGTCCCCTAGGGGTCCGCTGACCCCATTTCCACACGCCGGTCGAGGAAATTCGATGTCTGTGGCACGGTGCTTCATGAAAAACGTTTATTTGCTCATCATTCGGTAAAAATTGTCATGCGTTTAATAGAAATGGTGAAAAATGGATGCGTGGTATCATTTACTGATGTGGGTTGAAGGAAATACTGGATGAATGCTGAAATTCTTGCTATCGGATTATCCATATCCCATCTCCTTACTAAATAAATAAATAAATAAATAAATAGGGGGGGGGGGGGGGGGTGTGATCCCAGGACGCAGATTGGCCAGAAAGGCACTAGATGCGTTTTGTGCATTCAGTTGAATCCGAATTAAATAAGTCCAAATGTATGTTCCTGCTGCTTTTGGAGTGCACACTTCATTTCTGGGTTATCCTCTCCAAATAACACTCCCAGGCCATCCTTTGTTCAACAGAGGAAAGCAAGGAGGAGCGGAAGAACAGCGTACGCTCTGATTGGCTAAGCCGCCTGTCAGTCAAATCCTGGCACCGAGAAAGGGGGCGGGGGCTACACCCGACTCGGGTCGCGTCTCCAAAAAAAAGCAGCGAGAAATAAATAAATAAACTTTTATTATAATATTTAATTCTTCATGTTTATTGAGTCTTATTGGGGGGGGGATAAATAAAAAAAGATCATTATTTCACATTATTTTTCCTCCCATAATGTGGCTGTGGTGTGGAGCAGGCAAACCCGCGCATCCACGAGGATTCCGACAACACCCGCAAAAAAAACAAACAAACAAACAAACATACACAAAAACAAAACGCGTAAATAAATGCACGCGCATCATCCAAAACAAAAACAAAATGCGGGCAAGAGCGACGCGGTTCAGCCCCATCCGACCTCGCCCTTTAGGTGGGGGTGAAAAACACACACACACACACACACACACACATATATGCACCATGCCTTACCAGGTCGACTGTGTGTCCGTATGATTAACACGTGTGAAATAAATAAATAATTTATTTATTTATTGATCGATCTAATTGAATAAGAACACCCTCTCGTGCATGGAGCCGTGGGCGCACGGCGCTGGCGCAGAGCGTTTGCGCACGGAATGCGCAATAGCGCGGCGACCTCCGAGAGCCCGTCCCGTCGCCCACCCGCTTCCGTCTCCGATCCCCGATACAAATGTTACCGACTCCGGCAAGGCTACTCACTGCCGATCCGCCTCGCTCGGTGTCCTGTACGGTCGGCGAGCTCCGTTCTCACACACCATCTCCATTTTCCCTCGCGGCGGCTGCAGCTTGTAATAGGGGTAGTATTTTTTTTTCCTCCCCCCACAGATCGCTTCCTGCTCAGCCCGAAAGACCGAAACCCGGTTGTACGGGAGGAGGGAGGGGTACACAAAAAAAAAAAAAACCCGAGTGTGCTGACGTGGGCGTTCAGAAAGCCCGCTTGGGGCAGTAAGACTCGCTTAAAGTTACAGAACATGCAACCCGACTTTTAGCATTCAGGTTAAAAAGCGATCAATAAAATAATAATAATAATAATAATAAGGCAAGAGGGGCTATTATTTATGCACACGCACGAATAGAATTAAATGAATGCAAAGCGTTGCACAAATACCGTCGTTTTCCTAAACGCACGCGTTCCTGCACCACCCGAAAACAGTAAACACGCGCGTTTCCGTCACCCTTCAAACTGAAAATACGCCCAATGGAAACATCTGCAAAAAAAACACACGTACATCGCAAAATAGTGTTTAGTTGTTTTTGTTTTTTAGACGATGCAAAAAGGAATAATTCGCAAAACTCTAATGGAAATGTCGGTTTCCAGGTCACATGATCATTCTTTAACGATGGCGCGGTATGTGTGGGCGGAGTTATTTATCAAACTAATTAACGACAAAAAAAAATATTTGATTCCAAGCAACAGAGGAAGTGAAGTATTTATCAAGCCGTCGCTTGCGGTCCAAATGGAACGGAAAACCAAATGATCTTTCAGAGTAGGAATAAAAACATCGGAATAAAAAACATCTCTTAACGTTGTTTTTTAACGACTTATAAAGTTATAAACACCGGGTATAAACACTGGGGATAAACACAAAACATCGGGGGATAAACATCGGGGATAAACACCGGGTATAAACACAGGGGATAAACACAAGGGATAAAACCGGGTATAAACACTGGGGATAAACACTGGGGATAAACACAAGGGATAAACACTGGGTATAAACACCGGGGATAAACATCGGGTATAAACATCGGGTATAAACACTGGGGATAAACATCGGGGATAAACACTGGGTATAAACACCGGGTACAAACACCGGGGATAAACACTGGGTATAAACACCGGGGATAAACATCGGGTATAAACATTGGGTATAAACACTGGGGATAAACACTGGGTATAAACACCGGGGATAAACATCGGGTATAAACATTGGGTATAAACACCAGGGATAAACACCAGGGATAAATACCGAGGATAAACACCGGGTATAAACACTGGGTATATACACTGGGTATAAACACTGGGGATAAACACCGGGGATAAACGCCGGGGATAAACGCCGGGGATAAATACCGGTTTTAAACACCGGCGATAAACACCAGGCATAAACACCAGAGATAAACATCGGGTATAAACAGCGGGTATAAACACTGGGGATAAACACAAGGGATAAACACCGGGTATAAACACCGGCGATAAACACCAGGCATAAACACCAGAGATAAACATCGGGTATAAACAGCGGGTATAAACACTGGGGATAAACACAAGGGATAAACACTATAAACACAGGGTATAAACACCGGGTATAAACACCAGGGATAAACACAAGGGATAAACACGGGTATAAACGGGTATAAACAGGGGATAAACGGGTATAAACACTGATAAACACCAGGGATAAACACAAGGGATAAACACCGGGTATAAACACGGGGATAAACACCAGGGATAAACACTGGGTATAAACACATGGGATAAACACCAGGGATAAATACTGGGGATAAACACCAGGGATAAACACCAGGGATAAATACTGCCGATAAACACTAAATATTGTGGAATATTTAGTAGCGACGGGATTTATTGCACAGCTGGAATCCGATCTCTCACCAAGCTTCCGAGAGCGACCCTAAAAGCTTGTATACCCCCCCCCCCCCACCCCCCCCCACCCCGCAAACATGGAAGTGACCGAAACACCTGAATGATTGGAGTGTCAAAGATGTTTCCACGCCGTCCGTGGAAAGGTTTCCGGCTACGTTCATGGTGAGATTTCGGTTTTATTATTCAAACATAAAATAATTAAATTGAATTTTAAAATGGACAGTAAATTTGGATTCATTTGATTAAAATCCTTTAAAACAGAATAAAACACGTTTCTTCGTCCAGCGTAAAGTGTTACAGCCAATCAGAATATACTTTACGGTTATCGGGATTTTCTCCCGAAAGAAGATTCGTGGGTGGGTCTCGAGTGTCATTTCGAGACACTCCGGCATCGTGTGTAGGTTTACGTCGTCATAATGACTGTTCAAATGGAAGCGATGCTATAGCTATATATATATATATATATATATATATATGTATATATATATATATATATATATATATATATATATATATTTTGGTGTTACACAGACGTGGACAAAATTGTTGGTACCCTTTGGTCAATGAAAGAAAAAGTCACAATGGTCACAGAAATAACTTTAATCTGACAAAAGTAATAATAAATAAAAATTCTATAAATGTTAACCAATGAAAGTCAGACATTGTTTTTCAACCATGCTTCAACAGAATTATGTAAAAAAAAAAACTCATGAAACAGGCATGGACAAAAATGATGGTACCCCTAACTTAATATTTTGTTGCGCAACCTTTTGAGGCAATCACTGCAATCAAACGCTTCCTGTAACTGTCAATGAGACATCTGCACCTCTCAGCAGGTATTTTGGCCCACTCCTCATGAGCAAACTGCTCCAGTTGTGTCCGGTTTGAAGGGTGCCTTTTCCAGACTGCATGTTTCAGCTCCTTCCAAAGATGCTCAATAGGATTGAGGTCAGGGCTCATAGACGGCCACTTTAGAATAGTCCAATTTTTTCCTCTTAGCCATTCTTGGGTGTTTTTAGCTGTGTGTTTTTTTTGGGTCATTGTCCTGTTGCAAGACCCATGACCTGCGACTGAGACCAAGCTTTCTGACACTGGCTAGTACATTTCTCTCTAGAATTCCTTGATAGTCTTGAGATTTTCATTGTACCCTGCACAGATTCAAGACACCCTGTGCCAGACGCAGCAAAGCAGCCCCAGAACATAACAGAGCCTCCTCCATGTTTCACAGTAGGGACAGTGTTCTTTTCTTGATATGCTTCATTTTTTCGTCTGTGAACATACAGCTGATGTGCCTTGGCAAAAACTTCGATTTTTGTCTCATCTGTCCACAGGACATTCTCCCAGAAGCTTTGTGGCTTGTCAACAATGTAGTTTGGCATATTCCAGTCTTGCTTTTTTATGATTCGTTTTCAACAATGGTGTCCTCCTTGGTCGTCTCCCATGTAGTCCACTTTGGCTCAAACAACGACGGATGGTGCGATCTGACACTGATGTTCCTTGAGCATGAAGTTCACCTTGAATCTCTTTAGAAGTCTTTCTAGGCTCTTTTGTTACCATTCGGATTATCCGTCTCTTAGATTTGTCATCAATTTTCCTCCTGCGGCCACGTCCAGGGAGGTTGGCTACAGTCCCATGGATCTTAAACTTCTGAATAATATGTGCAACTGTACTCACAGGAACATCTAGTTGCTTGGAGATGGTCTTATAGCCTTTACCTTTAACATGCTTGTCTATAATTTTCTTTCTGATCTCTTGAGACAGCTCTTTCCTTTGCTTCCTCTGGTCCATGTCGAGTGTGGTACACACCATATCACCAAACAACACAGTGATTACCTGGAGCCATATATATAGGCCCAATGGCTGATTACAAGGTTGTAGACACCTGTGATGCTAATTAGTGGACACACCTTCAATTAACATGTCCCTTTGGTCACATTATTTTCTGTGTTTTCTAGGGGTACCATCATTTTTGTCCATGCCTGTTTCATGAGTTTATTTTTTTACATAATTCTGTTGAAGCATGGTTGAAAAACAATGTCTGACTTTCATTGGTTAACATTTATAGAATTTTTATTTATTATTACTTTTGTCAGATTAAAGTTATTTCTGTGACCATTGTGACTTTTTCTTTCATTGACCAAAGGGTACCAACAATTTTGTCCACGTCTGTATATATATATATATATATATATATATATATATCTATATATATCATGTTATTTAACAATGATCCCATTCCAATTGCCATTTATGTTTTATATATGTACTGAATAGCGGCTTCAGGTCTGAATAAGGTGCGGAGCATTCTGTGCTTTGTTGATCGATCAGAGATGATTTGCGTGACGTGGCTGCAGAGATCACACACACACACACACACACACACACACACACACACACACCACACACACACACACACACACACACACACACACACACACACACACCACCACCACACACACACACACACACACCGGATTATTATAAAGCACTGCTGCGAAGGTGGTTTAGTGGTTAGCACGTTTCGCCTCACACCGCCAGGGTCGGGGGTTTGATTCGATTCCCGTCTCGGCCATGTGTGTGTGTGGAGTTTGTGCATGTTCTTCTCCGGTTTCCCCCCCGTCCAAAAACATTGGCACCTTGGAAAATTGTCCCTAGTGTATGAATGTGTGTGTGTGTGTGTGTGTGTGTGTGTGTGTGTGTGTGTGATGTGTGTGGTGGCATTCCATCCAGGGTGTATCCTGCCTTAATGCCCATAGACGCCTGAGATAGACACAGACTCCCCGTGACCCGAGGGAAGATCGGATAAAGCGCTAGAAGATGAATGAATGAATTCTGTTGTACTGATATTGAATGGAAAAAAAAATGTATAAAAATCCGAAGGGAAAGGAATGGACGGTATTCACTTTTAAATCTGGTACAAAGACCAGCATAAAAAATAATAATAATACAATAAATATATATATATATGTATTGTTATTTATCGCTGTTAATGTAAATAGACTGCATTATTTGGCTTCTCTTTTGCTACATTTGAAAACAATATGAATATATATATATATATATATATAAATATGATCGTAGAATGATTTTATAGACCACAGATCCACCCCCCCCCCACACTAAATAAAAATAAATAAACAAATAAATAATATAAGTCAAGGCATTGATGTATAACAGTTGATTGCTCTGTATTGGACGGTCAGTGAAGGGGGCGTGGCCTGTAATGAAATCAATAATAACAAACTCGGGAACAGCGGTGCTTTTAAAGAAGAATTCATTTCATTGATTTTCTTCAACATGAACAGATACAAACAGAAAGAAAAAAATGGCCCGATTTATAATATTTTAGAAATTCGAAGCGGAATGATACGAATATAAACTGTTTACAGAGAGACGACGAAATTTACCAATAATTTAAACAGGTAGAAATTGTCACTAAGAAATGCATTCTTTGTGTCATTCAAGTTGAATCAGAGTTTATAAGACGAAGAGGAGGAGGAGGAGGATGTGGAGGAGGAGGAAGAGGTGGAGGAGGAGGAGGAGGTGAAGAGAGGAGAAAGAAGAGGAGGATGGAGGACGAGGAGGATGAAGAGGAGGATGTGGAGGAGGAGGAGAAGAGTGAGGAGGAGGAAATCGAAGAGGAGGATGGAGGAGGAGAGGAGGAGGAGGGAGCAGGTGGAGGAGGAGGAGAAGAAGGATGAGGAGGAAGGAGAGGGAGGAGAGGAGGAGGAGGAAGGATGAAGGAGAGAGGAGAAAGGAGAAGAAGAAGGATGAGGAGGAAGACAGATGGAGGAGAAGAGGAGGAGGAGGAAGAGGAGGATTATGAGGAGGATGAAGAAGAGGAGGTGGAGGAAGAGGATGAAGTGGAGGATGAGGAGGAAGAGGAGGAGAATGAAGAGGAGGAGGATGAGGAGGATGAAGAGGAGGAAGGAGGAGGAGGATGAAGAGGAGGAGGAGGAGGAGGAAGAGAAGGAGGAGGATGAAGAGGAGGATGAAGAGAAGGAGGAGGAAGAGGAGGATTATGAGGAGGAGGAAGAGAAGGAGGAAGAGATGGAGGAAGAGGAGGAAGAGTGAGGAAGAGAGGATGATGAGGAGGATGAAGAGGTGGATGAAGAAGAGGAGGATGAGAGGAGGAGGAGAAGGTGGAGGAAGAGAATGAAGAGGAGGAGGAGGAGGATGAAGATAAGGAGGAGAAGGTGGAGGAAGAGGATGAAGAGGAGAAGGATGAGGATGAAGAGAAGGAGGAGGATGAAGAGGAGGATGAAGAGGAGGAAGA
>JACRUU010000012.1:836321-841321 GCA_030449085.1 Kryptopterus vitreolus
GTCTATCTCAGGCGTCTATGGACATTAAGGCAGGATACACCCTGGATGGAATGCCAACCCATCGCAGAACACACACACACATTCACACACACATTCATACACTAGGGACAATTTTCCAAGGTGCCAATCAACCTACCGTGCATGTTTTTTGGACCGGGGGAGGATGGAAACCGGAGAACCCGGAGAAAACCGAAGAAAAACCCCCTGAGGCACGGGGAGAACATGCACAAACTCCACACACACACATGGCCGAGACGGGAATCGAACCCGGACCCTGGCGGTGTGAGGCGAACGTGCTAACCGCTAAACCACCGTAGTGCCTCTCATGAAGATTAGATATAAATGAGAATTTCCACCTTGCAGCCGCAGTCGTCCTTCAGCTTCTTCAGGGCTGCGATGTGTCCCTTTGCCAAGTCCACCACATGGATGTAGTCTCTCACTCCTTTAAGAGAAAAGACTGATCAAGCAGACGCCTCTACAGAACCACATGCTTCTTTATTTATTTATTTATTTATTTATTTATTAGTGACGTGTGCAAATGCGTCACTATTAGAATCTCTCTCTCACTTCGGTCACATTCTCGCTGTGTAACTCGTCCCGCAGCTTTTCTCCGATCGTCACGAGTCATACCTCATATCGTGCGTCCCGATGGTGTGAGATGCGCTGTTACTTTTATAAGGAATCGTCCCGCGGAATTCCAAACCCGGGGCCAAAAAGTGGGATTTTTTTCCCATAGAAAATGAATGGGGTTGAAATTCCGTGCCTCACAGTTCGGGCCTGTGAGCGTCCGACATGCACATATGGTAAATCCACTCGTAGGGGGTCCGGAGAGGATCACCATCATATACCTCCCGAATCCCACACACGTTCGGAATTTCGGGAAATAAATCCGCGACATTCCGGCCCCATAGAGAATGAATGGGGAAATTTGACGCTCCGCTGTTCGGCCCCGTGTTCGCCCGACATGCACATGTGACATATCCACTCGTAGGTGAGATGGAGTCGGTCGTGATCATATGCCTGCCGCATGGCGTCACGTAACCATGAAAAATCTGCGAAACTCGGAAACAGGGTCATGTGACATGTCTAAACGCTCGGGACATCGACGGGAGTCGGACCCTGGATAATTTGATGATGTCACCTGCGTCACTGGCCCCGCCCCCTCCCGCAAAAACACTCAAAAACGGGCGTTTTTTGGTGTCTAAACACTCGTCTCTCCGAACAAGCTCGCATTTCGAAGTCAACACTAAATATTAAACGGACCAGGCTGTAAAGGGAGGGGGGATGGGTTGGGCACGCCCCCTTTATTGGCCAGGAGCTGCGCTTACGGGTTGCATGCGGTGGATCGATCGGCGGCGCTTGATGCATCGGCGTAGCATCACTCACATTTTCTTCAGGAAATATCCCATGTCTATTTATTTACCTGTCCCATCTATTGTCTTGTCTTGTAGTCATTTCCAAACACGTTGAGATGTTTTCGTCTCCCGATGGCAACCTGCGACACCAAATAAACATTACATTTATTACACACAATGTCCTCAAAGAGTCTTTAATCTGATTTGATGTATTTCCTACACGAGGGGTGGGCAACCGGCGCCTCCTGGTGGCTTCTGAAAATAACGAATGAATACTATTTTATTTTAATTTGTATATAAAATTCGAAAAAGCCGCATCCTGCTCTAATTTCAAAAAAACCTGTAGTTTATGGTGATGTTGTAGCATCTAAATAAAACATGTTCAAATTATTTGTCGCTCGTAATACGCGTCATAAGGGCCACATGTGCCACACCCGCCGGCGCCCAGCATACACCCCTGATGTACAGACACTGTGTGCTGAGGGTCAGGAGCAGAAATCACATTAAACAAGTATGATTGCCTTTTTTTATGATTGCCGACACACACACACACACACACACACACACACACACACACACACACACACACACACACACACTCTCGTTTAAGTTCAGCGTTTTTCTGTTTCCATAAATACAAGAATATAAATATATATAATATAAATATAAATATACATAAATATAATGTAAATATACAGTGTTATTTCATTTTAAATGTTTTGAAAGCTCTTAGCGATAAGATAGCGAATGGTGAATTGACCATACACACTAGAAGAGCAAAAGTATTTGGACGCCTGCATCAGTACTTTACATTGCGAACGTTTGCCAGTACAGTGTATCTGGTTTTATGCAGCACAATGTTCTCCGTCTTAAACGTTCTCCGAGTCAACATTTGGACTCCAGAAGGAACATGCACGTGTCCTTCAAAACCTCTGCTTTATGACATGAACGTGTAGATAGACAGATCGCGCCCTTAGCAGCACAGCACCTAAAAGCCGACTGGTTTTACCTGGGCAACATAGGGTAGAAGGTTGTTTGGGATTCCCTGTGGATCTTCACCGATCTGGCCTGAGATGTGAGCACCGATGGGGTTGAAGTACCTGAGCAGCACGGCGTTCCAGTCCTGAGAGGGATCGGATTGGCAAAAGGTTATCAAGCAGCTCGTTACGCACGACGCAGAATTAAGACCATGGCGAGGAACCTTCAGAGGAACCTGGAACCCAACACATTTCTGTGGCAGATATTATTATTAACCTATTACGTCATCGGGTATTTTCACGGAGCGGCTTTAAGGTGTAAATACAACAAAATAAAACGATACGAACGGCATAAAAACTGCTATTTTAATGTAGAATGTTTGAGTGGAGAAACACTTTTGAAAGCGTCATTAGAGAGACGCGCGCCATAATATTATATATTGATATATAGATAAGGGGCACGGTGGCTTAGTGGTCTCAGGACCTCAGGGGGTTTTTCTCCGGGTTCTCCGGTTTCCTCCCCCCGGTCCAAAAACATGCACGGTAGGTTGATTGGCACCTTGGAAAAATTGTCCCTAGTGTGTGATGAATGTGTGTGTGTCCTGCGATGGGTTGGCATTCCATCCAGGGTGTATCCTGCCTTAATGCCCATAGACGCCTGAGATAGACACAGACTCCCCGTGACCCGAGGGAAGATCGGATAAAGCGGTAGGGTTAGAGAGATGTGTAAGAACTAGAAGATAAATGAATGAATATATATGATTATATATATCATATATATATATATATAGTAATATATATATATATATATATATGTGCTAGCGACCGAGATATATGCAGCGTCTTAATAAAGAAGGTTAGCGGGAAGTCTTAAGTCATGTGACTAAACATCGTTCAGAATATCACTATATATATATATATATATATATATATATATATATATATATATATATATATATATATATATATATATATATATATACTTAGGGAAGTATATAAACACATACATAATATACATTAAGTATTGTTTCTGTGAGTCTCTGTACCACGGAGCAGTACTGGGGTGTTGGGAATCACTGTATTACGGTATACAGGAACAAACAGCAGCGGCATGACCTCCTTCGTATACCTTTTCTGCATTGCACTGATCCCGGATCATCTCCTCGATGAAGAACTTGGTTTTGCCGTAAGGGTTGGTGCAGCCTCCGGACGGATGCTGCTCGTCGATGGGGAGCTTCTGAGGATCTCCGTACACCGTCGCCGAACTACTGAACACGATATTGTGCACTCCGTGGGCTTGCATGACCTACAACGCACACACACACACACACACACACACACACACACACACTTTCTCGAAGATCTGCTATGAATGTGCCTCGATGATTCTTTTAGTCCATTTAACTCGGCGTTTCCCACGGAACGTTATCACTGACGCACCACCCGCTAAACTTGGTTCATACATATGTTATGAAGCATGCACGAGGCATTATTAAAGATCCTCTGCTCCTCCGTTTGCTGCTGTAGTTGACCAACATGTTGATCACATGACTTGCCTTATGCAAATATGAAATTACTTAAAAAGCGACCGTTAAATATTTATCTATTTATTTATTTATTTACGATTTAGGTTCCGTGGAAAATTCCGTGCAGCTTTTTTTTTCTGGAGGCAGGAATTCCACATCATTATACTGTATAAGATTAAATAAATAAATAAATAAATACATGCGTGAGAATAATAACGAGTAGTTTATCGCGATGCTCTAAAACAGACACTGCGGAGAAACTTTCTGAACGCACTGTATTTGTATTTTGATGCACTACGGCGATTATAAATACACTAAATGGGTTTAGTTTTTTTTTCCCCCACCAGAAAATATATGTGTAAAATTATATTATGTATAATTATAAATACACTAAATGAGTTTAGTTTTTTTTCCACCATAAAATACATGTGTAAGATTTCAGCAAAAAAACAAAACAAAACAAATGCAGCTTTTTCTAAAAAGAAAAACAAATTCCTTTATTTATTTATTTATTTATTTATTTATGTTTGTTTGTTTATTTATTTATTTTAAGAGATTTTCTCTTCCTTACTCAGTATTGCTCTTTAACAAAGTACTTTTTATCCGATTAATCTGTAAAATAATCGTTAGAATATAAAATAAATCGAATTTTGGACTAAATGTGGAATGCAATGATTTTATCTAAACTTTATTTGTTTTACATTTGAAACACTTTGGCCATATTGATATGAGGTGGAGAAAATAAACAAACAAACAAACAAATAAATAAATAAACCGAAACGCACCTCCAGCAGGTTGATGGTCCCGGTGAGATTGACCCGGTAGTAGCGGAGGGGCTGTTCCACCGACTCGCCCACCGCTTTCAGCCCGGCGAAGTGCATCACGGCGTGGAACGAGTGCTGGAGATCGTAAAGGAGACAGACGGATACGGTCATGCCGTAATCAAAACCTCTGCGGAAAATAAACCCACACCTCTCTTCCGTCTTTCACAAAGCAGTGATTCGGGAAAAGGGCACCAAATTGTACGACCCACCGCTGTATAAAAGCAGTGGGTCTCCGTTCGGAGAGACGAGTGTTTAGACACCAAAAACGCCCGCTTTGGGTGTTTTTTCGGGAGGAGGCGGGGACGCAGGTGACATCAT
>JACRUU010000012.1:846321-866321 GCA_030449085.1 Kryptopterus vitreolus
TACCTCGGACGGCGTTGCTGAAGTTGTCGATGACGACCGGTTGATATCCGGCCTCGATCAGCTCCACCACACAATGGCTGCCGATGTAACCTCCACCCCCGGTCACCAGCACCTTCTGCGCCATACTGACTGCGTGCCCCACACACACACACACACACACACACACACACACACACACACACACACACAATACCGTAAACCGTTATCCAACCTGTGCATGTATAAACTTGTCCACACCTTCATCCTGGTAAACAAAGTGACATTTACACACACTGTGACGCTGCACTGACGCTGTGACGCTCGCGCCCTGCTCTCCGTACACGTGTAGACGAGTGGGAGTGGGTGATGACGTGTTCCACCAGTTCACCAACAAAAAGGGAAAATGTTTGCGGAGGAATTTTAAGCCCTAAACAAAAGCGACGCCGGTGTTTCCACTGCTTACGCAAACACTTTACACACCTTTCTCAGGTGTTTTGTTTAAGGCCCCAAGCAGGGATTCGAACTCACAACCTTCTGAGGAGACGTCGTAACCACTGCGCCGTGATGTCGGGTAATATTTTCATTCTCTTTAATCCAACCACGCAAATAAACGCATGTTCACGCCTTGATCGCCCCCTGTATGCCAGGTATGGAACTGCACTACTATTTTAAGGTAAAAAATAATTTCGGACCAGAACGAAATGTGCTCCTGGGAACAGAAACATCGTGTGCATCGGCGATTAGCGTGATGTTGACCGGAAAAAATGGCGCCAAAATAATTAAAAAATGTAAATCGCCAAGAATTTCCAAGATGGCCGACTTTTAGCCGCTTAATACGATACGAGATTTTAGTTACGCTGTTTAGAGAGCGAATTTTTCTGCGATTTTCTCGTCTAAAACGAATTCCAAAAGATTCCTATAATAAGAGTATAAAACTTCGGACCAATCCGTTATATTATGACAATTGAGATCTGACTGTGTTTGTACGAGTAACAATAATGAAAGCCTGTTAAAAATCCTCATCTCCCCGTTCGTTTATAACCTCCGACACATTTATTGTGTGAATATATTCGGCGGGGCACGGTGGCGTAGTGGTTATCACGTTCGCCTCACACCACCAGGGTCCGGGTTCGATTCCCGTCTCGGTCATGTGTGTGTGGAGTTTGTGCATGTTCTCCCCGTGCCTCAGGGGGTTTTTCTCCGGGTTCTCCGGTTTCCTCCCCCGGTCCAAAAACATGCACGGTAGGTTGATTGGCACCTTGGAAAAATTGTCCCCTAGTGTATGAATGTGTGTGTGAAGTGTGTGTGTGTGTGTGTGTGTGTGTAATGGGTTGGCATTCCATCCAGGGTGTATCCTGCCTTAATACCCATAGACGCCTGAGATAGACACAGACTCCCCGTGACCCGAGGGAAGATCGGATAAAGCGCTAGAAGATGAATGGTATTATTATTATTATTATTATTATTATTATTATTATTATATTCAACTTATATTATTCTGAAATCCATTTAAGGAACCTTTAATATTTTACAAGTGGTAAAAAGTGTTATACTTTCCTGTGCCATTCTATATACCCCTATATATCCAGTCCAGGCTGGATTACTGTAATACTTTACTGTCTGGATGTTCAGCACGGTGTATAAATAAACTTCAGTTAGTTCAGAACGCGGCAGCGAGAGTACTCACTAGAACTAGGAGATATGAGCACATCACCCCTGTCCTATCCACACTGCACTGGCTCCCAGTGAAATTCCGTATAGAATTTAAAATATTACTTTTAACTTATAAAGCACTGAATGGTCTCGCCCCACAGTACCTGACAGAACTATTAGAGCCTTATGTTCCACCACGCCTGCTTCGATCAAAGGATGCAGGCTGTCTGTCAGTATTACGTTAGGAAGGAATTACAGCGGGGGGCAGAGCTTTCTCCTACAAAGCCCCAAAGTTATGGAACTCCCTCCCTATTAATGTTGGAGAAGAATCAGACACAGTCTCAGTGTTTAAGTCCAGGGTGAAAACTTTCTTATTTAACCAAGCTTTTAGTGAATAGTCCTACCTTAGATAAAGGAGTAGATCTGGGGGACACATGGATGTTGAGTATTATAGCATATATAGTGATCTGGTGTGTTTAGTTGCTGTCTGTCTCACTCATCATTAATCACTCAGGTCAGGTCAGTTTGTGGTGGTGAGAGTGACTGTTTGCTTACACATCAGGAAGAATCTCATGTCTGTGTTTCCCTCTGATCTCTCCTTTTAGTTTAGTTATGCTGTTATAGTTTATCCTGCCGGAGTCCACTATCTGCACTGTCTGCAACTCAAATGACACTAAATATACACACTCCCATTTACTCTCCTTCTTTCTGCAACCATCTCTGATTTTCTCTCTCTCTCTCCCTCTCTCTCCGCTCCTCTCTCTCTCTCTCTCTCTCGATCTCTCTCTCTCTCTCCAGTTGAGCTACATGTCCCACTGCTGAGCTGTCAGTGATCCAGACCCCCTCTCCACTCTGTTCCTGTCAGAACCTCCTGGTGACTCCGCCCCCGGCTGAATACACTCCACACTACACAATATACATCCTCAACCACACACACACAAACACTAACAACCCAAATGATCCTCAACCACACACACAACACTCACAAATGAGGATGGGGTTCAACTGAGGATGGGGTTCTGTTGAGACCAAATGAGGATCCTCTCAAGGTTTCTTCCTGTTAGGGAGTTTCCTTGAGTCCACCGTTGGTTCGCTCAACAAGAAACAATTAGTGCAATGATTTTCTAAACCAGGGAGTTTTTCATGCCACCGTTTTCACTTTTCAAATTAGTGCTAAACTGATTTTCGATGACTTTTCATGTAAAAAGCGCTATGCCACGATAAATAAAATTGAATTGTAAAATTGCAGATGCTTTGGGATATTTTTATAAATAAAATTGAATTGAATTGAATATCAGATATATTTTTATTGGACAGATATATTTTTATTGGACAATCATCTCACTTTCCATTATTGAGCTTGTTATATGTCAGTCCTACACTTCTGTCCCCTAAAATAAAGGGATAAAAATCATAAAGCACTCACCAGATTTCCGTTAACTTCTGTCCCCTAAAATAAAGGGATAAGATGTGAAAAGTGAAGCATAAAGCACTCACCAGATTTCCGGAAAAGGGAAAAGATGTGAAAAGTGAAGCTCCAGAAGGTTGTGAGATCAAATCCAACTTCTGTAACATCAAATCCCCCAGATCTCCAGATCCCTTCTTCCTAGTTGAGGAAAGCCACGCCCCCTAACTCGTGATTGGTTAGTGGGCGGACACGCTTTGAGTGGGCGGACACGCTTTCTTCAGCGTACTAGTCAATATCACGCGTTTTCTTACATTTTTATATTATTTTTCAATCATAGTATAAAACACATATATATATGTTTATTTACATATTATTTATTAGTTAAAATGTTTGTCCTTGTTTTTATTATTCAACGTTATACCCAAATACAAAGACTTCATCCGCGTCCAAACCAGCCAATCAGAGAGTCGGTGGGCGTGGTTTACGAAGCACACAAGCCGTTTATTCATTCACGCTTGCCGTCGTCACACGGAGACGTGGAAATGTGTGAAGCAAGAACCCTGTTCAGTGTTGGATACACATTTCAAAATAAAGCTATTAGTAGTAATCCAGTAATGTTGCTATGCATTACTAAGCAACCCGTTGTTGTTTATAATGTCAATGTTTATATTGTAAATAAAGTACAATTAATGTATCGAATATATACACAAATATTAAAGACACACAATGATTTAGAGGAATGCGGACGCCGGTGCAGCATTTTATTATGAAGGACAAATCGTTAAATCGCACTGATTGGTTGAAAACGAACCGTCATTCTTTTGCCACGAGTTAGTCACGTGATATAAGTTTCTCGTGAAATGACACTTCAGAGCCCTCCACCCCCCCTAAAGCGAGTCAACTCATACGACTCGGAATCGACTCTTTTGTTTGCCGAGCGTCTTAAAAAAAAAAAAAATATATATATATATATATATATATATATATTTAAAAATATAATAATCTTACCCTATATAAAAACATATTATACATATTTATCTAATACAAATATATACTGCTGATATATAATACGCAGAAGTTCCTTGTTGCCTCAACCGCAAAACAATGAGTCGATTCGCAACCTGAGCCGATTCTTTAAAAAGGACACAACAACAACAACAACAACAACAAATCCGTACAATTAAATGTAACCCCAAAACATGTTAAAGAAAAATAATCCTTTATTAATAATGTTACTGACTTTGGCACAAGACTGAAGTTTTATATACATCATTACATTCAAGGCACTTGAACAGTCATTGTATGGTTAATACACAAGATCAGCATTAATCCTGCTGTTTTCTTCTTTTTCCTTTCTTTTTTTTCAAAGCACACACAATAAAATAATAATAAAAAAATAAAAAGCCATATATATATATATATATATATATATATATATATAATATATATATATATATATAGTCCAGATCCAGTGGAAAGACGCGGTGATAAACGTACACATAATACACTATAAAAACTGTACACGAAGCAAAGTTTGTGTCTTTTTGATTGCATTCATTCATTCATTCATTCATCTTCTAGCGCTTTATCCGATCTTCTCGGGTCACGGGGAGTCTGTGTCTATCTCAGGCGTCTATGGGCATTAAGGCAGGATACACCCTGGATGGAATGCCAACCCATCGCAGGACACACACACGCACACATTCATACACTAGGGACAATTTTCCAAGGTGCCAATCAACCTACCGTGCATGTTTTTGGACCGGAAGAGAAAACCAGAGAACCCGGAGAAAAAAAACCCCCTGAGGCACGGGGAGAACATGCACAAACTCCACACACACATGGTCGAGACGGGAATCGAACCCGGACCCTGGCGGTGTGAGGCGAACGTGCTAACCACTAAACCACCGTGCCCCCGTCTTTTTAATTGCAAAAAGTAAAAATAAAAAGTAATCTGGTCGAGGATTTGAGGAAGATTTGATAAAAACAGTGCTTTTATCCATAATTAATATCAGTGTAAATACACCAGTGAGTAATAATAACCCTAGAGTCTCAGGCGGGATTGATGGAGTCTCTAAAACAGTTATAAATGCAGGTAGCGATCTCATCGGCCTCCAATCAGGACGTACCGACGTGATCACGGTACATTTTACAGACAATATCTCAGGTAACTTTATTTCGATTAGAAACCAAACAGTCCATGGAGCAACGTTTGGGAGACGTGTGGAGATCCATTCAGCTTTCAGGTCGTTAGTGAAGTCGGGTACTGATGATGTAGACGCTTCCACAGATCCAGAGCAGGAGATCTTCCACTCCAAGCCACTTTCCAACACAAGTGGACGTATAATTATTAATAAGGTCACTTCACATTGTGCGTATGGGGACACGGTTAGCACGTTCGCCTCACACCGCCAGGGTCCGGGTTCGATTCCCGTCTTGGCCATGTGTGTGTGTGGAGTTTGTGCATGTTCTCCCCGTGTCTCAGGAGGTTTTTTTTTCTCCGGGTTCTCTCCGTTTCCTCCTCCCCCGGTCCAAAAACATGCACAGGTTGATTGGCACCTTGGAAAATTGTCCCTAGTGTATGAATGTGTGTGTGTGTGTGTGTGTGTGATGGGTTGGCATTCCATCCAGGGTGTATCCTGCCTTAATGCCCATAGACGCCTGAGATAGGCACAGACTCCCCGTGACCCGAGGGAAGATCAAGCGCTAGAAGATGAATGAATGAACCACTAGAGGTCGCTGTTGCCAGCTCTGTGAAAATGCACTGCGCAACGATCTTTATTTCCTCATTAAAAATGTAAAAAAGACCTTTACGTGTGAGCGGTTCAGTGTTCGTCAAAAGTAACAGTAAGAGATTATTCGCGGGGACTTCGGCATGGTTTATATCACGCGCGATAAAATAGATAGAAGTGATAAAAGTCTCCAGTGTCTGGGAAAAATGTGCTACGTGGACGTTCCATAGCATTTAATGTATCCACGCTATATGGACTCCTGCGTTTCACAGCCAGATGTGCTTCCTCCACAAACCCTTTCCCCGAGAGAAGATCCGAACCTGTTGTAGTGTCGATGCTGTACACAAAGACTGCTTTATCTGTGCTATAGAGAATGGGATGTTAAAAATGGAAGCACTTAGCAATCAGGTGTCCACAAACTTTCGGACAGAAATTGCCTGCCTTTTAAAATAATAAATAAATGCTGAATTCTTTCCTTTCAAGGCACACTCCCAGGTCTAGCTCTCTCTCTCACACACACACACACACCACATATATATACATACATACATACATACATACAGTGGTAACTTGGTGTACATCGTTAATGCGTTCCTCAGAAAGCGACTTTGACTGAATCCGACGTTAACCAAACCGAATTATTGTATTTGATAATTATCTCTATATGGCGCTCCAGGCGACGGAAACTGAAGGAAGCAACATTTAACCCACGTATATTAATTATATAATTAAATTACGGAACGCTGTTACATGTAACTAGTAATTCCGCATATATATATATACAGTGTTGTGGAGTTACGTAATTTAATTATATAATATATATATATATATATATATATATAAAAAATACAAATATATAAAATACAATTTCTTTCACTGTAAATTATTCTTTTAATATTAATTTCTTGTTATTAATCCATTTCTTATAGATGTCTAGGTTTATATATTCGTTTCTATGTTCTATTATTTATAGCTATTTTTTTGTGCTTGCTTTCACTGTTAAATATGGTACGCGGCTCCTTTAAGAATTGTGTTCCGGTTTTGGTTACTTATGACATAAAGTATATATTTTACTTTATGTTACATACGGTAATATAGCAAGTAGCACATACTGTACCTGTTGCAGGAAATGTAATCTTGTGTTATCAAAATCAAAAAATGCTGTTAAAGTGAATTTGCGCTAATTTGCTATTAACATTGACAGCCCTAATATATATATATATATATATATATATATATATATATTTATTATTTTTTTTTTTTTTTTTTTTTTTTGGAGAGGGGGATTCAAATTGTGATACTGTGTGTGCTCTCGTTCGGTCTCTTTCCCCTCCGGCCACATGGTGGAGCAGTGGGACGCCGGACTCGTCTCGTTGCAGTGTAAGAAGTCGTCCGTTATTCGACGCGATTCCCAAAGGGAACCCGGAGGCCAAAGATAACGCTCCAGCGGTCACATCTCAAAGTGTCGGTAAATGCTCTCCACGTAACCCAGGACCCTTTGCCAGTCGGGGCCGTCGCTCTTCAGCATCTCGTCTGCAGTCTTAAAAGGAAACAGGGGTTAGAAAGGTGGTCATGTGACCCGTTAATCATTCTAAACAAAGAGTTCAAAGTGTCCTTTTCCGTCAACTGAGGCGGTTCAAAGATGAATTACGCATGTAACGGTTGCCAGATTGTAACACTACAGAGACACACAAACATGATTTGATGTTTACGGCTCAGAATAAACAAAACATTCTACTTATAATTATTGTTAAAGTGGACACCATGTGGACAAAAGTATTGGAACACAGAACTTTTCCAGCCATATATTTTTTTTTCCTTCACTTGAACTTCACTTGAAGCCAAAGCTCAAGCCCAAGCCAAGCCCAAGCCAAGCTCAAGCCAAAGCTCAAGCCCAAGCCCAAGTTCAAGACAAGCTAAGCCAAGCCAAGCCAAGTCAATGCTCAAGCCCAAGCCCAAGCCCAAGCCTAAACCAAAGCTCAAGCCCAAGCCCAAGCCAAGCCAAGCTGAAGCTGAAGCCAAAGCCCAAGCCAAAGCCAAAGCCAAAGCCAAAGCCCAAGCCCAAGCCAAGCCAAGCCAAGCCAAAGCCAAACCAAAGCCAAGCCAAGCCAAGCCAAGCCAAGCCAAGCCAAGCCAAGCCAAAGCCAAAGCCAAGCCAAGCCAAGCCAAGCCAAGCCAAGCAAGCCTAAACAAGCCAAGCCAAGCCAAACCAAAGCCAAGCCAAGCCAAGCCAAGCCAAAGCCTAAACCAAGCCCAAGCCAAGCCAAGCCAAGCCAAGCCAAGCCAAGCCAAACCAAAGCCCAAGCCAAAGCCCAAGCCAAGCCAAGCCAAGCCAAGCCAAGCCAAGCCAAGCCAAGCCAAAGCTCAAGCCCAAGCCAAAGCCCAAGCCCAAGCCAAAGCTCAAGCCCAAGCCCAAGCCCAAGCCCAAGCCCAAGCCAAAGCCAAAGCCCAAGCCCAAGCCCAAGCACAAGCCCAAGCCTAAACCAAAGCTCAAGCCCAAGCCCAAGCCAAGCCAAGTTAAGCCAAGCTGAAGCCAAAGCCCAAGCCAAAGCCAAAGCCAAAGCCCAAGCCCCAAGCCAAGCCAAGCCAAGCCAAGCCAAGCCAAGCCAAGCCAAGCCAAGCCAAGCTGAAGCCAAATCTCAAGCCCATGCCAAAGCCCAAGCCCAAGTTCAAAGCCTGCTTGATGATGATATGCTCTCTATAGGTTGAACCACAAAAAGAACCACATACTAAGGTGTCCACAAACTTTTGCCCTTATTGTGCTGCTGATGTATTGGCTGCCCAGAATTTAAGCATCTTATATCTTAAAGCTTTTCGAGGCAGCGATTTAAGGAATTAAAATACTTCTGAAGTAGATGAAGATTCCGGGCTTTACAGAAATGACGATCTGTGCTGGTGGTGGTGGTGTGTGTGTGTGTGTGTGTGTGTGTGTGTGTGTGTGTGGGGGGGGGGGGGGGGGGGGTTATTGAGGATGACTCACCAGCGTCGCGGCGATTCCTACATTCTCTCCCGTCTGAAATGCCAGCAGGAGGTTTGCTTTCTGAGAGCAGAATCATCATCATTCATTAATCATTCACCTCAATCATCATCCCGATCGTCAATCATCCAATCATCATCATCATCATCATCAATCATATACACATCATCATCATCATCATCATCCATCATCATCAGTCTCAGTCATCATCCAATCATCATCATCATCCAATCATCATCATCATCATCATCATCATCAATCATCATCATCATCATCAATTATACACAGTCTCAGTCATCATCCAATCATCATCATCATCAAATCATCATCATCATCATCATCATCATCATCATCATCATCATCATCATCATCATCATCATCATCAATCATCATCATCATCCATCATCATCATCCGTCATCATCATCATCATCATCATCATCATCATCCATCATCATCCATCATCATCATCATCATCATCATCATCCATCAACATCATCCAATCATCATCCATCATCTCAATTATACACAGTCTCAGTCATCATCCAATCATCATCATCATCATCATCATCATCATCATCATCATCAATCATCATCATCATCAATCATCATCATCTCTCAATTATACACAGTCTCAGTCATCATCCAATCATCATCATCCAATCATCATCATCATCAATCATCATCATCTCAATTATACACAGTCTCAGTCATCATCCAATCATCATCATCATCAATCATCATCATCATCAAATCATCATCATCATCATCATCATCGCCTCAATCAACACAATAAACCTCACAGTCATCATCACCATCATCCCCTCATCATCATCAATTATCACAGTCCTCCTCATCATCCAAATCTCAATCATCATCATCTCCTCATCAGTCATCATCATCATCATCATCATCATCATCATCATCATCATCATCATCATCATCATCATATCATCACAGTCTCAGTCATCATCATCAATCATCATCATCCAATCATCATCATCATCATCATCATCATCATCATCATCAATCATCATCATTATAGTCATCACAGTCTCAGTCATCATCCAATCATATCATCATCATCATCCAATCATCATCATCATCAATTATACACAGTCTCAGTCATCATCCAATCATCATCATCATCCAATCATCATCATCATCATCATCATCCAATCATCATCATCCTCTCAATTATACACAGTCTCAGTCATCATCCAATCATCATCATCATCCAATCATCATCATCATCTCAATTATACACAGTCTCAGTCATCATCCAATCATCATCATCATCATCATCAATCATCATCATCCTCTCAATTATACACAGTCTCAGTCATCATCCAATCATCATCATCATCATCATCATCATCATCATCATCATCATCATCATCATCATCATCATCATCATCTCTCAATCATATACATCATCATCATCCTCTCAATTATACACAGTCTCAGTCATCATCCAATCATCATCATCATCATCCAATCATCATCATCATCATCATCATCATCATCATCATCATCATCATCATCCTCTCAATTATACACAGTCTCAGTCATCATCCAATCATCATCATCATCCAATCATCATCATCCTCTCAATTATACACAGTCTCAGTCATCATCCAATCATCATCATCATCCAATCATCATCATCATCAATCATCATCACAGTCTCAGTCATCATCCAATCATCATCATCATCAATCATCATCATCATCATCATCGTCATCAATCATCATCATCATCTCAATTATACACAGTCTCAGTCATCATCCAATCATCATCATCATCATCAAATCATCATCATCATCATCCATCCATCATCATCATCATCATCATCATCATCATCCAATCATCATCATCTCAATTATACACAGTCTCAGTCATCATCCAATCATCATCATCCAATCATCATCATCGTCCAATCATCATCATCATCTCAATTATACACAGTCTCAGTCATCATCCAATCATCATTAATCATCAATCATAATCTCAGATATCCATCAAAATAGTCATATAATCATACGTTTGAGACTGTGTATGTTTAATCATCATCCCAATCATCCATTGATATTTATCAATATTAGAAATCGATCAATAGAGAGATATGGTTGGATCGTTCTTAGCCAATTATGGCTAATTATTATGGCTATTTTTATTATGGTACACAAAACAAACACTTTGTATAAAATAGTGCTGAACTATATTATAAAAAATTGTGTTATATGAACGAATTATAAATGAGGTAAATATGAACAAATCCCTTATGATTTACAATATAATTAATAATTTATCAATACGAATCTACAGTACAGTCTGGCATATTAGAGCACGCAGTTTCAGTGATTCGCCTCTAGAGGCCGCTCTTGTAAAGTCCGCCGACCTTCTCAGACGCTCCGGCAACGACGCAAATGATTACAAAACATAAAAATATATAGAAAATGTGCGTTATTTATTTTTATAATATAATTCAGCACTATTTTATACAAAGTTTATAATAATCAGATATAATAATCACCATTTCAAGCCTTTCAATTCATCTCAACAATCGATCGTTTTAAGTTTATAATATGTCAATCATCGTCGCTGCAATGTTCATCAATCCATCATTTACACAGATTTAATCAGTGCCTTCTTTCGTCCAATCAGAATCCGGCGACGTCTAACGAGTGTATTAGTGATTTACATTAGATTAATTTTATTCGTCCACTAGGTGGGGCACTTATAAGTTGACGTTATAAGTTATATATGTATATTGATACATCGTTGTTGCGTGTGCAATTTTTTTCGGGTTCGGGGGGGGGGGGGGGGGGGGGGGGGGGGGTGGGGGGGGGTATCGGTGGTGTTACATGCTATGCTACGCTACATTAGTCCCTACACATACTCCGAGACTGAGAGCGCCACCTACTGTATTGGATGTGCAATTATACTTTATTCTATTACGGAAAAAAAAGCGCAATTTTCATAAATGACTTTTTTTTCTCAGTAACGAATCACCGTTACATTTATTTCGTAATGAATGAAATTACACGTAGCGCGAGTGCGTGCCGAAAGCGTTTCCGTCGCTGGTTATTACCTTGTTCTCGGGCCTGAGTGTGTTGTAGGGAATGTGTGACGGGAGGTAACTGTGGTACACGGCACAGAAAGCCAAACCGTCCATCCAACTACTGCTGAAGTTCGTAATCTCGATGTTCTGGGAGGTGGAAAAAAACAAGAGGACTAATGAGATAATTGTAGACATGACGTTAATTCGTACATTGAGGCTGTAGTTCCCATGGTAACGGCAGTACAGGGGGGGGGTCGTCGTTTGTACATGGTTAACAGATCAGGTTCCGTACCCTGTATCCGGCGGTGCGGGTCTGACTCCAGCGCAGCAGTGAGTTGCGTTTGGATCCGCCGTGGCGTCTCAGCAGCTTACTGAAGTCCTCCTGAGGGCTGGGGAAAGATCGGAGGAATCCTAAATCATATATTATCAGATATTCCGGAGTCTTCCTGAATTATTCCTCAACATTTTTTCGTTCGTTATGGATCAACGATTATGCCTCTGGGTTACTAAGGGATGGTGGTGTAGCCCAGTGGTTAAGGTGGATCGGAAGATCATGGGTTCAAACCCCAACACCACCAAGCTGCCACTAGTGGGAGCCCTTGAGCAAGGCCCTTAACCCTCAATTGCTCAGTTGTAAGTCGCTCTGGATAAGGACTTCTGCTAAATGATGTAAATGTACTAATCAACACTAGTGTCAAAGGCATTCATTCCTCAGGTAGACGTATAGATATTGGGGGTTTAAAAAGGTGGAACTTTTTACTCGAGTAAAAGTGTTAAAAAAAGTATAAAAGTAATGTAAGGAAAAGGATAAAGGTTTAGGCCACGCCCACTGCGAAACGTCTCTCTGCAGAACTCCCTACTGTATCTTCATTGTGCGGAGGACGAAGAGAAAACACACGTTTGATAAACGAGTGGAGAAATAATCAATTTTAATACTTATTGTGAGTAACGACCACATCACTGGTTATCGTGTGCAGGTGCGATGGATCCAGTACAAACCGATAGGGTGTCGGAATGGTGTATGTTTATATCTCATCCAATCATATTCACTCTATCCGGATGGAGATGTTTATGTTGTAAGGAGTAGAAACTTGGGTCAAAATGTAGAAGTAAAAAAAAGCCAAATATGTAAAAATAAGTGTACTTCGTTACTTGACACCTCGGCTAATCAACCCCAGGGTTCGAGTCTCGGCACTGGCGAGTTACGTTTTATCCCTTGAAAATGCCATTTACGACCTTCAGAGGGATGTGAACTCATGACCTTCTGATACAAAGTCTTATTCCGTAATCACCAAAACTATTGACTAGTGTACGGAGGGGTGTAGCTCAGCGGTTTAAGGCGCTGGGAAACTGATCGGAGGTTTGGTCGGGGGGGGAGGGGGGTTGAGACCCGTTATCACCTTGCTGACACCCTTGGGTCCTTGAGCAAGGCCCTTAACACTTTGTGTGCCCCAGGGGGCGCCATATTATGTCTGACATTGCGCTCTGACCTCAGGTTCCAAACGCAAGATTTTATTCTGTGCTGTTCCATTCTTCTAAAATGTCCGCTGCAGTACCCACTTCTTTCCTCCAGAGGGAGTGTATCAGGACTGACTGCTTTGACGCCACCTTTCTGCCAAGCCGTGATGGGCACAGGTTCAAGCCCAATCTTGCCACTCTTGGGCAGCTTCACAACTAAGCACTACATCTTACTTATCTTACAAACCCGCTTTTAACATCGTCTAGACCAGGGATATTTAATTAGTGTGTCATGGGGGGGGGGCAGTTGATGAAAAGTATCCCAAATAAGGTTCGGAGAGATATGGACCTGCAATATGTGTGTGGACACAAGAGTCCATATATTGTATTTTTGCACCTTTCTACATTAAAACATGTTTATATGTTGTTTTGTGGAAAAATACGAAGAAATAAAGAGTAGAAATTTTTCTGTCAGTTATCGGGTCTCACCAGAGAGGGCGCCACTGGCTTAACGTCATGCGACCTCACGCCCTGCATAGCCTTCAGCTCATATTTACATTTGCAGCATTTGGCAGACGCTCTTATCCAGAGCGACTGAGCAATTGAGGGTTAGGGGCCTTGCTCAGGCCCACTAGTGACAGCTTGGTGGTGGTGGGGTTTGAACCCATGATCTTCTGGTCCAGAGTCCAACACCTTAACCACTGGGCTACCACCTCATATTCAACACGGCACGTCAAAAATGTAGCGCCTGTGTTCACACTGAACTAAACTCTATTCTACATATGTCTTTAGCACACTAGGATATGTGGAAGGTGGGAACAAATCACCTCGGGGGCGGGGACAATTGATTTGCCCTGATCTTTACCGACCCTGAACTCCCCCTCCTTCCAACGATGTTCTGTCAAAAGCTCTTTAAGAGGAACTCGGCTGTTTATTGACCTTCACCGTGACAAATTACAGAATGTATGGACGAGGAGGTTCGGACGTGGCGTTATTGTGAGTGGGAGTGAGGCAGGAAAGAAAAAAGTTCACACTCACTTTATCTTACTCGCTTTGTTTGGAGAAAGGTCTATAACAGGCGATGAGCGTAGAGACAGAATGTCCTCCTTTTTATCTATTAAACACACACACACACACACACACACACACACACACACACACACATAAACCTTTTGCATGAAATAAAATCAAGATTTGTGTTAATTTGGGCTAAAAGTCAAGAATGTCCTCGTATTGTGGTGTATAATCATATGAAATGTCCCCGTAATACACAAAAAAACAACACAAACACAAACACATAAACCTTTTGAATAAATTTAAATCAAGATTCATGTTAATTTGGGTTAAAAGTCAAAATGTCCTCGTAGTGTGGCGTGTGTTCATATTAAATGTCCCCATCATACACAAAAACCAACACACACACACACACACACACACACACACACAAACACAAACCTTTTGCATGAATTGAAATCAAGATTTGGGGTAATTTGGGGCTAAAAGTCAAAATGTCCTCATATTGTGGCGTGTATTCATATTAAATGTCCCCATAATACACAAAAACCAACACACACACACACACACACACACACACACACACACACACACACACACACACAAACACAAACCTTTTGCATGAATTGAAATCAAGATTTGGGGTAATTTGGGGCTAAAAGTCAAAATGTCCTCATATTGTGGCGTGTATTCATATTAAATGTCCCCATAATACACAAAAACCAACACACACACACACACAAACCTTTTTCATGAACTAAAATCAAGACTTGTGTTAATTTGGGCTAAAAGTAAAAAAATGTCCTCGTACTGTGGTATGTAATCATATGAAATGTCCCCATAATTACACAAAAACCATCACACACACACATTAACCTTTTGAATAAATTGAAATCAAAATTTGTGTTAATTTGGGCTAAAAGTCAAATGTCCTCATAGTGTGGTGTGTATTCATATTAAATGTCCCCGTAATACACAAAAACCAACACACACACACACACACACACATCAACCTTTAGCATCAATTGAAATCATGATTTGTGTAAATTTGGGCTAAAAGTTTACCTTTATATAAATTAATCAAGTTGTCCTGCTGGTCCGTATTCAGTCTCTCTCTCGGTGGATTGTTCTAAAATGGCAACAAGATTGATTTTATTTCGACCAAACAACACAAACACAATTTTTAACACAAACACAATTTCATTTAAATGGAAAACACGGAACGCTCTTTACTTTGTTCACGGGATTTGCGATGGGTGCTAAAGAAGTCCGGGAGGTACCATTTACTAGGCTGGTGGGGGACGACGGCTTTTTTCTGCAAAACATATCATCATTCCGTTACAAAACACACGGCGGCTTTCATTTATTGATCACAGGGTGAAAACAACAACAAAACAAGTTACAACAACGTCCGATATGTTAATAGTTTTATATCTACGTGACCTACATTCCCATTGGATATATTTTATTCCCAAAAAACACCAGAAATAATCCCAAAATGTACATTTATTATTCCTCATTGTTCCCATTTTCCTATATTTCCAAATCTGCATGTTTTTCAAACCCTTTATTCCCAGGACTTCCAAAGTTCCTAGTGAGAGCCTAAAATTCCCGAAATTTGATAAATTCTTATCAAACTTTAGTTTTTTTTACGAATCCCGGCTGGTAAGCTGAATTACTCGTATACTGGTTGTATTATTAGTAGACGCTCTCGCTATGAACAGGAATTGAGGGGTTATAACTGACTGTGTGACGGAGCGGTACAACGTTGTTGAATTTCAGCGAAATTATTATGAAACTTTTTTTTATTATTAAACGTTCTTTTTTTATGAATTCCGGCTCGTAAGCTGAATTACTTGTATACTGGTTGTATTATTAGTAGACACTCTCGCTATGAACAGGAATTGAGGGGTTATAACTGACTGCGTGACCGAGCGGTACAACGTTGTTGAATTTCAGCAAAGTTCATATCAAACTTTAGTTTTTTTGACGAATCCCGGCTCGTAAGCCGAATTACTCGTATACTGGTTGTATTATTAGTAGACACTCTCGCTATGAACAGGAATTGAGGGGTTATAACTGACTGTATGACGGAGCGGTACAACGTTGTTGAATTTCAGCGAAGTTCATATCAAACTTTAGTTTTTTTACGAATCCCGGCTGGTAAACTGAATTTCTCGTGTACTGGTTGTATTAAGTAGTAGACGCTCTCGCTATGAACAGGAATTGAGGGGTTATAACTGACTGTGAGACGGAGCGGTACAACGTTGTTGAATTTCAGCGAAATTATTATGAAACTTTTTTTTTTATTATTAAACGTTTTTTTTTTATGAATTCCGGCTCGTAAACTGAATTACTCGTGTACTGGTTGTATTATTAGTAGACACTCTCGCTATGAACAGGAATTGAGGGGTTATAACTGACTGCGTGACCGAGCGGTACAACGTTGTTGAATTTCAGCGAAATTCATATCAAACTTTAGTTTTTTTTGACGAATCCCGGCTGGTAAACTGAATTACTCGTGTACTGGTTGTATTAAGTAGTAGACGCTCTCGCTATGAACAGGAATTGAGGGGTTATAACTGACTGTGAGACGGAGCGGTACAACGTTGTTGAATTTCAGCGAAATTATTATGAAACTTTTTTTTTTATTATTAAACGTTTTTTTTTATGAATTCCGGCTCGTAAGCCGAATTACTTGTATACTGGTTGTATTATTAGTAGACACTCTCGCTATGAACAGGAATTGAGGGGTTATAACTGACTGCGTGACCGAGCGGTACAACGTTGTTGAATTTCAGCGAAATTCATATCAAACTTTAGTTTTTTTGACGAATCCCGGCTGGTAAACTGAATTACTCGTATACTGGTTGTATTATTAGTAGACGCTCTCGCTATGGACAGGAATTGAGGGGTTATAACTGACTGTGAGATGGAACGGTACAACGTTGTTGAATTTCAGCGAAATTATTATTAAACTTTCGGGTTTTTTTTCTTACGAATTCCGGTTCGTAAGCTGAATTACTTGTATACTGGTAGTATTATTAGTAGACGCTCTCACTATGAACAGGAATTGAGGGGTTATAACTGACTGTGTGACGGAGCGGTACAACGTTGTTGAATTTTCAGTGAAATTCGAGTTTCTTTTATTTTGGTTACATGACACGATTCCCCACAGCGTGCCCAGACAGGAGTCTGATTGCTAAACCTGCTCTCGTCACATGTGATCTACTGAATGGAATGTGTGATGTGTCAGGATTTGCCTTTAGAGGACGTGGAGGATGGACGAGGAAATGTAAATACCGCTACCGTCATGGAGAGACTCAAACAAGAGGATGGAAACCTTCGACTCACACTATATTTTCTGAGGTTCCTGCCTCTCTCTCCGTTGTCTTCTCCTCCGCGGTCCGTCGCTCATCCCACTGTCTCTCCACGATGTCCCTTGCACACCCTTCCGTCGCCCCCTGCTGTCTGGGAGACTCTTGAGCGAATCTTCGCCTGCTTTTCTCAAGCTCGGCTTTCAGGCGCTCCACTTGATCTTCTACCTCTCGCCGGCCCTTTTGCGAGTCGGATAACTGCCTCTCGCGTTGCTCTCGGAGAGCGATCAGCTCCTCCTCGGCTTCGGCCCGCAGACGGTCGGCCACCACCAGCGCCACTTGGAGGTCGGACTGGAACTGCAGCCACTCGGTGCGCTCTGTCTGGAACGACACGCAATGAGGTGGCGTTTTTAGACACACGGACAGGAGGACAGACAGACCGATCAGAGAATGGACAGACACGGGTGCGATAAACACGCTTTTGCGCCATGGATCGGTTTTACGGCAGACAATATTTTCACGGAAATAAAATGAGTGCCATAAAAACACGTATTAGAGGGCACGGTGGTTTAGTGGTCAGCACGTTCGCCTCACACCGCCAGGGTCCGGGTTCGAGTCCCGTCTTGGCCATGTGTGTGTGGAGTTTGTGCATGTTCTCCCCATGCCTCAGGGGGTTTTCCTCCGGGTTCTCCGGTTTCCTCCCCCGGTCTAAAAACATGCACGGTAGATTGATTGGCACCTTGGAAAATTGTCCCTAGTGTATGAATGTGTGTGTGTGAGTGTGTGTGCTGTGATGGGTTGGCATTCCATCCAGGGTGTATCCTGCCTTAATGACCCCATAGACGCCTGAGACAGACACAGACTCCCCGTGACCCGAGGAAAGATCGGATAAAGCGCTAGAAGATGAATGAATGAATAATCCTACGCAGCGATTTTCATTACACAATCATGACTGGTTTAAAACGAGGGCCTCTAATTTAATAGTCATTTTTTCCCGCTTGTTCCTTCTCCAAATTCCTCGGAATATTTGATGATATGACGTGCTGCAAAAGATGAGATATTTGACTGTTTGGCTTTCTGGAGTCGAGTGTTTATGAGCAGTGTTAATAAGGAGTCGAGTGTTTATGAGCAGTGTTAATAAGGAGTGAGTGTTTATGAGCAGTGTTAATAAGGAGTCGAGTGTTTATGAGCAGTGTTAATAAGGAGTCGAGTGTTTATGAGCAGTGTTAATAAGGAGTCGAGTGTTTATGAGCAGTGTTAATAAGGAGTCGAGTGTTTATGAGCAGTGTTATTAAGGAGTCGAGTGTTTATTAGCAGTGTTAATAAGGAGTCGAGTGTTTATGTGAGCGTGTTTTAGGGAAAGGTGTTAATAAGCAGTTCGAGTGTTGTTTATTAAGAAGTAATACAGTGTTTTAATAAGGAGTCGAGTGTTTATGAGCAGTGTTAATAAGGAGTCGAGTGTTTATGAGCAGTGTTATTAAGGAGTCGAGTGTTTATGAGCAGTGTTAATAAGGAGTCGAGTGTTTATGAGCAGTGTTAATAAGGAGTCGAGTGTTTATGAGCAGTGTTAATAAGGAGTCGAGTGTTTATGAGCAGTGTTAATAAGGAGTCGAGTGTTTATGAGCAGTGTTAAGAATCCAAAGGAAATATCAAAATGAAACTCTTTCCCTTCACGAGCGCGTAACATGATACTCCCCGGAATATTACATCCGAATCGAGTTATGACTTTATGCATTGTAATGCATGTGTTACGCACAGCTATAACACTGCACACAGTCTTTCTCTATAATCCTATAAAACGTGTGTGTGTGTCCCTTGGTGTTTATCGTTGTTTACTGTGTTAATATATATCGTACATACAGATGTTTCTTCACATCTGCAGTGTGTTTTTCCGATTTTCAACATCACCTGTAAAATACTATATTAAGATTCCGAGTTAGTCGAGGGAATTTTGTTCAGAATGATGCTGGAAAATAAACACCATTCCCACTGAAAGACTCACTGCTTAGCAAAGACACACACACACACACACACACACAACACACACACACACACATATATATATACACACAAGGCATGTTTACAAAAAAAGCATGTTCATTCAGAGACTGAATGCCAGTAATGCAGGCAGGACGTGACTCAACTCTGCTCAAATAACGCTCATAAGACCGAAAGAGAAATCCAGCAGGGATGTTTATAACAATCTACACAGAGAATCCATATGAGAAATGTGTCTACACAACATCAGTGTTGTTACAGAAGGATGAAAGTGGGACACGGACGAGGCACGTCCTTCTCTTATCGATATCATGTCTGCCTTTAAACGACAGGGGGAAAAGTGATTGAGAGGAAAAGGATTAATAATACTCCTCGTTATCACTTCTCTTTAACATTCCTATC